>BGPR01020149.1:0-28229 GCA_013235015.1 Araneus ventricosus
CACTTCGTTCAGTTACGTGCTCATGCTTATTTCGTAAGAACATGGAAAACCAAGATTCAGAATCGTGTTGCGGTTTCCTGATTTCCTCCCAGTAACGAGAGATTGAATCTTTATTTCGGTAATAAACAATGGCAGGAAAAGAAATTCTGTTTGTCCCGTAAAAATTTGGGTTCCGTTTTGTGAAAGAAGGATAGGTTTGAAAAGACGATAAAAAATGCATTTTTTCTGTCTGAGTAATTGCAAATCTGCTTACCTTGCGGAAACGACTTTCGTATCTGAGGAACCTTAATATTAAACTCGGTTGTCTATGCATATGAATTTTAGTTTCTTAGTCATTAAAAAAAACTATTTCACAAGATATGTATTTGAAAAGCAACTTATTTCGTTTGTTTATGTTCATCTGATTCTTGCGACTTAGTAGTTTCCAGAACTAATCCAATAGAATAAATAAATCCGATTTCTCTTTTTCTGCCTGATAAAATATTTTGAGACTTCACAAAACTCTGAGAGAAATTTAAATAAAACAAATTTATTAAAACTATGAGGAAATGTTTAAGTTGAGTTTTTTTAAAATAATCGTATAAGTAAAGTGAAAGGAACATTGGAATTACAAAATGAACTCGAAAAGATATGGAAATGTTAAAATTATTTTCACTAGAAAGACATTTTAAAAAGTTCTTAAAGATTATTTCATATTAGTTCACATGCTAAAAAGTCGTTAAGTAGTCACGTTTTTGTTCTGTATAACGAATTTTCTTATTTCTTGAGTAAGAATCATTTATACGCTTTCGTTTTCTTAAATGAAGTTCTTAATCTCTCAATAAAGTGCTTATCATTTCATTATAATTCATCCTACTCTTCATTTTTGTCAATAATTGATTTCAACTGAATCAATTTCAATAGTAGCTCAAATTTAGAATTAATTGGAACGTATTGTAAGGATACGAACGTGTAGGTGTATTTGCGCAGTCATTTATATCAGAGTTTGGAATACTAAAATCTAAAAGTTATCCCAAAAAAGTTTTTTTTTATCGTTATAAAGTTAGAATAAGGAACACGATTAATTAGAAGACACAAAAT
Organism: Araneus ventricosus; assembly: GCA_013235015.1. Classification (NCBI taxonomy): domain Eukaryota; kingdom Metazoa; phylum Arthropoda; class Arachnida; order Araneae; family Araneidae; genus Araneus; species Araneus ventricosus. The sequence continues at coordinate 1,081 of BGPR01020149.1, forward strand.
AAACAGCAATAATAATATAAAAATATCAAAGTGGCCTTTTTTCCCATTAATGATTTGACAAATTAAAGCAGAAAATTTTGATATCAAAATCTGTACACCAGACATTTGAAGAAAATTTCTTCATGAATCGGTCTCGAAGAATAACAAAGACCAACCAAAGATAATTATCAATTCAAAATGATGAAACTAAGACAGAAATGATGTATCGAAAAAACAACAGAGGTTAGATTCTAGAGTAATCTAAATATTATTAATTGAGAGGGCAATGGAAGAATATTATCTCATTTTGATATTTATAATTCTTCAAATACGGTGACAGAAAAGCACTCCTTTCAGTGCAAAAAACAAGATGTATCCAGGGTGCCCACTAAAGTTACTAAGAAGGGGTAATTTTAGTGGGCAACATGTATATTAATATTAAATTTCCCCGCTGGAGTCCACACTGTTTCTTGCTCAACCAAAGAAGAGACTGAGGTCAACAGTTTGAATATAAAATTTATATAACATTCCTGAAACAAAATCCTAAAGGGAAATTCAACCTACAAATAATATTATAAGTATTAAATTAGTTAATTTATTTTACACTTAAATGTATTTTTTAAACGATGGAATATTATTTTCTTATTGGAACCCCATTAAAATCGCACATTATAATAGATAGTAAACCAGTTGCTGCACAAGTAGAGCATAAATTGATGAAAAAATATTTAATTTCCTCTGCTTAGAAAAAATTCCTAGATTGTTTATTGTTAAAATAGCTAATAAGATCAGGATTTTTAAAAACTATTTAAATTATTAATTGGGTAGGTGAATGATGGGAAAAATGGAAGAGAGAAAACTTATGTACAAAAATGACAAAAGAACTGCAATAAACATGTTTTGACAAAAATATTAAAATTTTAATGATCATGTTTCTACAATTACATATTTGAGTGAATTTTGTTTATTCCAGAATGCATTTCTTATTAAAACTTAATCTGTAATGTAATTTCATTTTATATTGATATTTTCTTTTAATAATCAAGTTTTCTATAACATTTTTTAAGTATTTGAAACCTAAAATCACTTACATATGTATTTTGCAATGAAATTAATTTTAAATTGTCACTTAAGAAGCAACATCACCCATCTAATTTTTTTGAAATTTCAAAGAGGAAGAAAATACTCAATATTTCGCAATCAATAACGAATATTTCTGAATTTATTTAACATCTGATAAAATATGAAAACGAACCTTCCCACAAGATGTGAAAAAAATTAAGAAATATTCATTATTAGTTGGGAAAAATTGAGTATTTCCTACCTCTTTGAAATTTCAAAGAGTTGAGATAGGTGCTGTTGCTTTTTAAGCCACTATATCTAGAATTATTGGCGTGTCTTAACAAAAAGTAAACGTCATTTGACAAAACGTTTTGAGTGTTATCTTAATTTCCGTACACTAAACACAAGTTTAGTTTGCTAAGTACATTGTAAGTTTAATGAGCATACTTTGAGATGAATTGTTTGAAGCTATTAGCTCAGACAGAAAACAAGAGTGTTTTACTATAAGTATTTGTCGGAACCTATATGAATTTTTTGTAAGTTTATTCCTAATATCGCAGGCAGTCCCAGATGTTTGAATCCACAAATACCATGCCGTCGTAATAATAACTGTAATGAGTCAACCATATTTTAATAATTTTTAATACATTCACGTAATCTTAGAGGCCGCAGTGGCAAAGATTTAAGGTCTCGGCTTCGCGGCAGCGGGGCTCCAGGTTCGAAGCACGATTCCTTTAAGGATGCGCCGTTTTTTGCGCCTGTGGAGCGCTAAATCATATGTAGGACACCAAACGTCCTGCCGCTGGTGTGGTGGGAAGCTTGGAGAGTGAGGTGGCAGCTCAGTTGGCGTCCTCGTCATCTGACAGCGGTTAAAAATAATTCGGTCCGTCCCAAAATAACCTTCGTGTTGTTTTAAAACGGGACGGAAATGTAACTAATTAACGAGTAATTTTTATAATTGTTACAGCATTCGTAAATTTAATAAAGACTTTGTAAAGTATTTTTAATAACATTAAGGAACATTGTGAGAAGTTTTACCCAAATAATTCCTGATACGAATCAGAAAAACATTTTATCAACACGAATTTATATAAAAATACTAAAAACCCATTTTTCCATTTTGCCTAATCATTTTTTTTCCACAAACTTCTCTTCCATTTATAGAATTCTATGAAATTCCATGAAATTTTGTTCTGTATCTTATTTTAATATTAAAGCATAATAAGCATATTAAGCGTAGCTTTTTAGTTTTAGACAGAATTCAATGGCATCTAGAAGAAAAAGTGAGATATATTCCCATTCTGTGTTTTCTTTATATTTTCCTTTCCTTAAGACGCTTGTAATGATTGTTTGTGACATACAAGTTAATTATTTTATAGAAACTGACCAGTTAAATAAATTTTTAATCTATGATAACATTTTTCATAATTAAAGACAATATTATTTTTAAATATTTAATGTTATTTTTCTTATTTAATCAACTTAATGGCTTTTGTTTTAAAACCATAAATTTACCATTTTATTTAACATTCTACAATTGAATTTACTGAAATTTGCGAAGTAACTGTAATTTGTGAAGTTAAAAGTTTATTTTCGTTAAGTTTATATGTATATGCCTTTTTTCACATTATGAAAAAATAATTGATCGATAAGATAGTGATGCGGATTTAAAAGTGAAGTTCTTAATCTTAAAGGCCATAAATAATATGCCAGAAACACAGTAAACAAAAAATATGAAAGCCTAATTTTTAAATGTCATTTTCAATATATAGAACTTGAAAGGCCAATTTGAAATGCCATAAAAATTAACTATTTCACTTAGAGCTTACAATATATTTATTTGTTTACTCTGTATTTCTATATATATTAGAGATAAGTTCTAGAAAATCTGTTGAGAATCACAAATTTCAGTTGGAAATAATCCTACACGAGACGAAAATATTTTTACATTTAGCAAGATCTTTGGTGTATCAATTACAACCGTTACAGAAAATCTGTGTAATAAAAACTTATAAATATATAAATAATAAATAAGAATGTCCTTACATTTACGCTGTCGTGTAGCACCATTGCAATCCCGGTCACACTCTGTTTCTGACATCTCATCTTGTTCCAAAAGTCATCATCATATTCTATCATATCCTGACAAGATTTCTTCCTTGGAAATCTGGTATGTCTTCAGGATCACTAGGAGTACACAAAGGAAAATAAAACATAGAATACAGTAGAAAGACATGGCTGGATTTTTTTCTTTGTCTAAAATGATTTAATATTTAACTATAAATATTGAATTAAGAAGATCATTTGTTTTATTTTATTTCTAAATGTTAATGTTTTGGCTCGCTATAAATGTTCCAAAGAGAGGATTTAATGTAAAGCAGTCTAATAGTGTAACAAGGTCAGTTTTTTTTTAACCTAGACGATATACTTTTGATGGGGTAAAGTCCAATACTAATTCCAATTCATTATTTATTCGAGAAAAACTAATTGTTCACAATTAGAAGAAAAATCTATAATTAACACATACTAAACAAAGGCATTAGGAGTTCTAATATATCAATGACTAGCAGAAAATTTTAAAAAGTCATTGGGTTTGAAAACCCCACCAAATATAGTAATTTGTTAAAGAAAAGATCGTTACCAGCGATTACACGAGCTTAATATTATTTTATGAGTTCTCTTCGGGTCACAACAAAGGTTTACTGATAACAGAGACTCGCATACTCGCATGAGGCATTGAACCAAACTATATTTAAATTTTAAGTCGTAATTACAGAATTTATACATATAAATGTATTTGTATAATGCATTTCGTGAATTAAAATTTTAAATTAAATATTTTCAGATAGTTTTTAATCTTAATCCACTTGTTTTATTTTGGAAATTAGGAATTTGCTTCTCACCACTCGCAGTCGAAGAATGAAACATAAACAAATAACATTGCTTTTGAATGTACAGAAATAATGTAGGCAAGAGGAACATTATTAAAAGGCAATATTGGAGTCTCATACAGAGTATTTGGTACATTTCATGAAAGTTTAAATTAAAGATCGCTGTGTAATAATTTTCCATTACAAATATTTCAAGAAATATGGCTGACTCTCTATTTTATTTTTCCTTGTGCAAATATCATTATCTGAGAGCCCAATTCGCGTTTCGATCAACTGGGGTATAAGAATTTCTATTATATATATATGTATATATATATATATATATATATCAAGAAAAAATCAACTAATCAACATATATATATATATATATATATTATGGTTATTTTCCTTTTGATTTCAAAAGTGTGTGGCATTAATTAAATTATTCTCTATATAAAATGTTATTACAAATATCTATTATTAGATGACAAGAAAAATATTTCGTCGTAACATACAAAATACCACCTCCAAAATCTTTGAAATATTCTTTTCTCAGCCAAATACGAATATTTTATATTTTCCTCATCTGTTTGGAATATGTAGTCTCATCCTTATATCTGATATTTAAAATTGCAGAAATATTCGTTATTAGCTTTTATGAGTATTTCTTTCTCTTTTGAAATTTCAAAAAATTGAGATAGGTGTTTATTTGCATTTTCAGCGACGGCATTTTTTGTTTTATCATTTTATTAGTTTGCTTATATTTATTTTAGCCTTTTATATTTCGAATAGCAGCATTTCGTCTGCACAGATTTCATCCCTAATTTCAACTCTCCACTGTGTAGCTGTCAAGAAATTGGAACTCATTCAATATGCTACATTCTGTCTGCTTTGACTACGTCTGGCACATGAAACAATCAGGGCAGATCAGAGACAGGAATGGAACAGGAGAGTGCATCCGTCCGTCCGCAGCAGAATTAGCAGGTTATCAAATCAATTTAATTATCAGGACCCAGACATCAAACATAGCCCAATTAATCCTCCAGCACCGTCAACTTTTAAATCCAGGGTCCAGTCAGTTTTTTCTTTGATCTTTCTCTACGTGCATCAACCTTTTCGTCAGCAGACATCCAGTGTAAACATTTAGAAAATTCTGATTGCATCCCCAGCTTATGTACCTTGTGTGAATAACCCGTCTAATGTTTATGCGTTGGCCTTAAATAGAGTGTCTCAAACAGTCATCACCATCAGACAGTAAAAAGAAACTCTGAAAAACCCTAGGGAAATATAAGCAAAATGAAAACTGTAGCAGAATACAATTTCCCTATACATCCATAAATTCGTGCTCTACTGAAATTTTCAACATTGCATTAATCGTATAAGCACGAAATAACGTCAGATTTTAAACAAGAAAAAAATCGCTGCCAATTACCAACGAATTACCAATTTGTCAAAATTTATTTAATTTTATTTATTTGGCTATATTTCCTCGTTCATTTTTTAATGCAGAAAAGAGTTTTTTTGGATATTAATTGTTTAGTGTGTTTATTTTTCAAACTTCTTTTTTTGTGTGTTTTCCTGTTTTTTGTGCATTTAATCAAGTTCTGCCATTTTTAAATGTTTGTTTCGTATGTAAATGTCAAACTCTTTAACAATGTATTGTCAGACAAGGCTTTTACTTGTAATGAATCTGTAATTATAATGAAGTAGCTTGGTTTTTCATAAGTGTAAATCGTAGGGGAGGAGGGCGTAAAGTTTTCGTTCATGGCATGCATGTATTATTCTCGAGCCCTATGGTTTAGTGATTTGCACTCATCCGCCTGCACACTACCAACTGGTTATATAACCCAACTGAGTTGCCGGCACCAAGGTATTAGGGGTAATATCATCATCAAGTATGTAATGAGAGCATACAAAAGAAACAGAACTATATTATTCTTTAAATTATCATTTCGAAAATCACTATTCCATTAAACTGCTCTAAAATCTGTTTGAATTTGCGACAATTCAGAGTTCCAGTAACATAATCATTAATATATAAATTCCCGAATTCTGTTATTTCAGCTACAAGTGTTTGACTCCGGATCTAGGCAGTATATAGAATATTATATTTATATAAATAAAATCCAATTGCTTTTCAGAATTTAAGCCAAAAGATAATTTTAATTATGTGAAATTAAGATATAACTGACATATATATTAGTTAAGGGTCTTAATAGTTTTCTTGTGTGTTGCTACATAAATGTATGAATAACACGGAACTAGTATGTTAAATACGAAATTATTACGTTTTAAATGTATTAATAAATTAAATAAATAAATTTCCAAACTATTTAATTCAAAATCTAGGGTGTTTTATGTGTTAGTCAACATTATTACCTGTATGTATATCCGATGATACTAATCAGACTTAATGGTCAGTAATCATTACTCTCATATGATACCACCGTGATGTGTAAGGCAATATGATCAGTAATCCTTATATTTACTGATAAAAGTTAAAAGATAAATAATGAAAGTTTTATCAATTGTAAGTTTGTATTAGTCCAGTGATACTTATTATATAAGACTTTCAGAATTTTCCTATTGCATCTTATATGCTATAAATTTTAAAATTTTGAAAACATAATTGATAGAATTTCCATTCGTTTCCTAAAGTTGTCTGAAAGATCTACGTTTATCTATGGACAGTAAATTATGACTTAATGAATAATTTAATATTAAATGGTGTATTCAAATTTACAAATAACTTTCAATCAACAGAAATTTATAAATAAAAATTAAGCTTATTGCTTCAAACTGAAATAGAAATCAGCAAATTTGCTAAGAATATTAATATTCATAACATATATATGTATTACCGAATCAAATGCAAACATTTTACATAATATTTCTGTAAAATTCAAAATATCTAATCCATTTTAATGTTTCACCAAACATTAGTGGAGCTTATGAGGTGAACTTCCAAGCCAAAGTCCTTAAATACGCAGACAAGTAAAATACAATTTAAATTTATCAATAGCAACAATTTATTTAATTGTTATTATTATTGCTAACTTTATATTATTTAATTGTTGCTAACTTTAGCAACAAGAATAAGAGAACCTTATCTTCTCATAAAAAAGGGCCATATGTTGCAAATAATTAACATGATTACATATTTCTGAATGAAATTATACATATTTTTATTTGAGTAGAAACTCCTTTATAATTTATATTAAATCAGCGAATAGAAGTATAACCAATAAAAAAATGAATAATTTTTTATATTTCAATTTAAATAAATACCGAAATATAATGATTTCATCTATATAATAATGTCATTTGAAAATCCATTTCATATTAAAAGTTGTTCATGGAGATTTCATTTGATAGAGAATTCTTGAAAAATCGCATAATAATATAAGATTTTATAACCCCAACGTAATACAAAAATTATTTTAAATTTTTATCCTTAATTTTAATTCATTATTCTTATAATTCTAATTTGCTTTCTTATTTATGATCTGTGACAAATTAGGCATCCCCATATGTACAGGTACAGTTTTGTTATTTTGTCCAGAAATAATTGAAAAATTATTCGAATGAAAAAATAAGATAAATGAAATATAAAAAATTATTTTCTTACGTTAGTCATTGAATAATCGATTACTAAATTTCTTAATCAAGTATTGAATATGAGAAACATATCCAGATGAAAACGAATAAACGAATACATAATCACAATTAAGCATGAAATAATAATGCATATTTAAACAAAAAATAATGCATGCTCAAAAATTTCAGCCGAAATTTGCAAGCACGAATTTCAACCTCTATGATATACGTCACACAACAGTTTTAATAAATAAGTAATTTTAATAAAACCATTTCAAAAATCATTTTATTCAGCATTCTTTGTTTCAACAATATATCTTGTTTTCTGAAAGATCTCTATACATTGAAGTTCGATATAAATTATATTACATAAAAACGAATGAATTTTAAAATGTATGAAAATATTTTCTTTATATAAATTTTCACTTTTCGGTTTGCGGATAAAACAACAGCTGCGTAGGTTGAAATTCCGAAACACAATGATGGACAACTTTAATACTATGCAAATTTCGAGAAATATTGCTTTAACTTCGTTTCATATGCTTGAAGAAATGGACTCTTGAATAGTAGAAAGAAATTCTGCAGTATTTTGATATAAACAGATTTATTTTTTGATAAAATCAGGGTTGGGGAAGATCGATACTTCACCGGAATATTTCTGGAAAAAGTTTCATGTCTAATTTGAATAATTTCTACAAGGATTTCTGGTAATATAGTAAAACCTCGGTTAACCGAACATGGGTTAATTGAAACCCGGGCTATCCGAAATGCCTCTGAAATCGCAAATCCAAAATATGCGTACTGTATGCACGGAAATAATCGCGAAGGCGAGACTTTTCTGCAAAGTTATTATATTTTAGGAAGCTAAAATTAAAATTAATGGGTATTAACAATATTAATAACGATATTGTTTACCTGTGGCTGTGAGGCCCATTGCGTACGAACTCGCCGGTGTCGCAGATGCAAACATTGCACATGAACTGGCAGATGCAAACATTACGTACGAACTCGCAGCTGCAAACATTGCCCACGAACTCGCAGCTGCAAACATTGCGCACGAACTCGCAGATGCAAACATTGCGCACGAACTCGCAGATGCAAAAATTGCGCACGAACTCGCAGATGCAAACACTGCGCCCGAATGCAGGGACACCCGGGTCTTAACGAAGAACATAATTGTAGCCTACAAAGAGAGTTTTGAATTCGTCTTATACTCAAAACATTTCGGAATTGCATATTATTTTAGTTAAAAAATAGTAATAGATGTTCATGGCTTAACCGAAGAAATCATTATCCGAAATTTCCCCCCCCCTTTAGTTTCGGTTAACCGGGCTTCTACTGTACTGTTAAAAGCTAATTTTACAAACATTCAAACAATTTTTTAAGCCAGGTAATTGTGAATAATATTAATAACCTTTGAAACGTGATCAGAGAAACAAATCGGAAACGCTCCATGGTAGCCTGAAACTTCTATGCTTCTTTATAATTTAGATACAAAAGGTTTGCACCAGTAAATCTTTCTGCGATTCTTATTATTTCCATATATGGCGCCCATTTCCATTCCGTAATTAGTTCATTGAATTCTCCCAACCACTGAGTTTTGTTGAATGTTCCGACTTGTCTAATTAATATTGAATTCTAACAAATTAAAAAAATATTTAACATATAAATGCTTTTTGCAGAATTCACATCCATTTATCTTTTTTAAGGATGACATGTTATATTTCCATTAATAGAATGTTTCTTTTCTTATTTGGTTTTCAATTATTGTTTTTTTTCACGATTTTGGCTCTTGCATACAAGTGTGTCTCCAAAGTTAATAATTTTTTAATATACTTAGGGGATTTATAAATTAATAGGTTGATTTCTCCTAAACGCGTGAAAATAAAATTGGCAAATTTTAAAAACATATTTTGATACGAATCGCAATAAGATGTTTTTACTTCAGAAATAATATTAACAGACTTCATTTTTTCCGATGATTCCCAACATGTGATGATCAGGTCCCTTAAAGGCGTTTTAATAATAGAATATGGGACATGAGGAGATGAAAAGTAGGCAAAGAAAAACCTGAACAAATTATTCTTGAAAACCAAATTAAGAAATGCTCATCTTTAAGAACAGGTAAATGAAATTAAATGATACTTACACAACTTAATATTATTTTTAAAAAACTCTTAAAATCCCAGAAACACTGCAAAGGTTAAACTGATGTGGAAAAATTGATCGCAAGCGCTAAAATTTAATAACAATTGGTTCATTCGTTTATTTGTCAAGCTAAAAGGTTTAGAAAGGTTACATACATAGTAGAACCTTTTGTATTCATCGTTAATTGCCCCACGAACATTTGTCTTGTGTTTATAAAAATAAACGAATTTTTACGATCAAATCGTTGAAATCAAAACAAAATCCTTTTTTAAAACTCTGGAAGCTTGATGAGGTACATACAGTTAATTATTTCCCATTATATGGAAATAATTTAAAAGAACATATGAAAGTGCCAGCTAATTTATCAAGTTGTATGAAGTTCAACAAAAATTCACGCCCTATCATAAAGTATAATTAAGGAAGATTCGAAATCAGTGCTGCTAATTTAAATGGATTTCTATAATAGAATATTTTACACGTAATGGACTTTCAGCAGTATAAGCTTATTTCTGATCAATTCTTTTTGATTTAACGGAACGTTATGCTTGAAGAAACAAGTTATTCATAGAATTCTCTGACATATTTTACGACAAGTGGAAAAAAGAACAATTTCTGTTTCGCTTCCTTTGAAAATTCCTGCCAGCCGAAATGTTTTAGACTTGAAATGCAAGAAAAATAATTTATAGTACAAAGCAATCCTTCTATATCTAGTAATTAATACAATTGTGTAAAGAAAGGAATAAAGCAGAAAATTGTGGCTAGTATAATTTTAAATAGGAATAAAAGTATCTTCATCAAGAAGACAGATTTATTTACTACTGACTGAGTGTGGGAAAAAGAATATCATAAAATTTTTCTAAGAATATAAATGGGCGTTTCTTTCAATTATTTATTACAAGTTAAAAAATCAAATATTAATATTAAATATTTCGGAGAAATCAAAATGTTTTTGAGATTAATGGTATTTTTCTCAATAATATTTATATTTAAAAACATTACAAAAAATTATGACTAGTATATTCAAGAAATAATCACACACTCTTTCTTAATTAGGAAGAAAGTTCCTTTATATATACTTCATAAAAATTAATTTTTCAAAATTAATGCTTTTTGAAATATTTCTCGGATTTTAGGAAATTGCATTCTTGTAAATATTTAAGGAAATGTGTGTAAAATGGAAACATTTTTCACTGCAAATCTCTCTCGCCGATTCAATCCGCATTTTTGGTGTTTGAATCAGAGTGCAGAGATTTTACTTTCTGATATAGATCTCAGTATAACCTACACACTCTCTATAAACCTACATGTTGTAAATCACGATTGCTTTGTCAATTTTGGTTAACGCATAGAATCTGAGTTCTTGAATAGAGGAATAAGGATTCAAATCTGGATTTACACAGAAGTTCCGTCCCGTATACATCATTAATTTGGAATTTTTTAAAATTAAAGGCTAGTTTAAATCTCATAATATCGTGTTTTAAAAGGAGTAATTTGGGATATAGAAAAAATACTTTCATCAATTTTAAAGTGAATGGAATAAAAGGTTCTTTATGCCGTGAATACTGCGATACATAGTTTATCCTTTTATTAGTAAGAAATATCATTGAGATAATATTATATATGAATGAGACTATCTAAAATGTAGTTTTCCCTTATTAAATAAGTTCAAGGGAGGAGAAAAATTCTAATTTTTTCATGAAGCTATTATTTTCTTCTTTAATCCCCGATAGGCAAAGGAAAGTTTACATAACGGCATTATATAGTTGCTTTTCTAGTTTATTTTTTGGTAAATATTTCTATAAAATGTTTCTTTTCTATTACTAAAAATATTTTTATTTTTATTATCTTTTCCTATTATTTTTATTTCCCCATTCTTAGAGTTCTCTTTCTATTCTTTTCTTTTTATTATTTCAGATAAGAAATATATAACATTTCTAGTATAAGTTAAACAATAATACGTTTTAATATAGGTTAACCCTTTAAGACCGGACATATTTTCATCCTTACATTTATTTCTTTTAGTTTATAGGTAGGCTTGGATCCTACTGGTACTGTAAAAAATAATTTGAAAAATTTAGCATGTCGCTCAAATGCAGGAGCACACCCGTGCGGGTTAGGCTTTTTCTGTGTCAAAGTGAACCCGTACAATCGTGCGGTTTTTCATGTCGAAGAGCGATCTATTTTCAAATTAATGTCTTGTGCTGAAATATTTATTTTTTGTTCATCCAAACTGCATTCTTCTTCTATTATCCATGGATCGTATGTTAAGTCATCAATATCACCTTTCTCTGATAGATCACTAAATTCTGAAACAAATGCTTGTATTATTCGTAGAATATTGAAGTATAATAGAGTATTTGACTAATAGAAGAGTATTTTCCTCCTTCTAGACATCCTTATAATATGATATAAACTTTTAGTGAAAAAGAAGGTATATATATATTAAACCATTAAAACTCAAATAACATTTTCATATACACTTATTAAACCTTCATTTAAAATTAAATATAATAAACAATATAACCTAATATTATTCACACAATGAAATACAGGAAGATAGTAAGATTGAATACTATTACTATGAAAAAGCCAATCCAGATATGGAATTCCAACAATCAAATGCCAATCGACCTTAGGAATCGATTATGTCACATTAATTCGAAATTTATAGGCACGAACCTTCTGTGAGGGCCAATTGTTGGAAAAAAACAACAAATATAGGAGTAAATCTCCAAAATATTAAAAAAAGAACGAGAAAATTAACAAAATACTTACTGATTCAAAGTCATAGCAAAAAATGCCAAAAGCTGAATACGAATTACAGTTCCGCATTTATTGTGAAAATATTTTAACTAAAATATGTTATATATACTATATTAAATCATCATTAATAAATTAAAGTATAAATTTATATTTAAAAAAAACGTTATATTAGCCTATTTTAATTTGATATTAACATTTATATAATGTTGTAATTCTTCATATTATCATTTTCAAACTATTTCTAATAATATATATATATTTCATAAACTCAAAACGAAAGTTACTCAGATAATTACTGTATAAGTTATTCTAACCGGGTTTAATTTAAATTATTTATAACTAGTATTTTAAAATTAATACTTGTAAAAATAAAATAATTTATATATTTCACTGCACAGAAAATTAAAAATATATAACATCGAATTAATTTTTCAAAAGTATACATGTACATTAAAAAATGCTGTGCCTGAATTTATACGCAGCGAAACTTCTGAAATAAGGAATACTCCTGTATTTTTAGAAAGCAAATGAACTTCGCGGATCATGCAATATCTGGTTCTTCGCTTTCCATTCTTTCTTGCACAATAGAAATTGCAGCTACTTCACAAAATGTCGAATGGCCCCCTTCAATCCCCTGCTTCTTCAGAAATTCTTCCTGTATTTCCTCCGTCTATTGTGTACAAATTCTTTTCCTATACTGATTATATTAAAGGAAGGACCACGTATCATTTCCCACGGTCATTAGGACCTGAGATATATCCAGATGTACAGATGTGATCGCTGATCATAGCGTCAGTTTTGACGGCTTTTGTACCTAGTTTTTTCTGTCGGCATTGAATAATTACGAACACACGTACTGACAATAAATTCTTCTTGCTTCCCCAATAGAAAATTAAGGAGGGAGATAGGATTTCAATGATAGAGTGAAATCCTAGTTTAGAACTTTCTGTGAGAAGTCTGTTTTGTTCCGAAACTTTCAAAGAGATCCTTCAAAATAGAAAGAGCTTGTCACATTTGAGTGCTGATACGGTAAAAAGGACGATGCAATATCGGAAGTTTCTCAAGGAATACTGAAGATCGTTGGAGGTGGTGGGACATATTTCGTGAAACTCTCTTGTGAAAAAAGCTAAGATCAGAAAAAATTGTTTATATGTCAAATATTTAATTTTTAGGTGATAGAAAATGAATCATGTGTTTTTTAAGTTTTAAATTTTTTTTCTCTTAATATAGTACCCATTTTAAGTCTTAAGGCCGTTACTTAGAAATGCAGTCGAAAGAAAACACCGAGGTGTGCATCGGATCACGCGAGAAGACACTACAGGAATAAAGTCGATTTTCGGACAGTGAGCTCAAATAAAGCCGAACCCGCACGATTGTGCGGGTAAACAAATATTACGCCTAAAGAGCAATTATATTAACTCTTAACTAACATATTTTCCTAATTTTCATTTATTTCAACGTTAAATTAACAATTGGTATCTAAGAAATTAAATATGTATTAATAATTATCTAATTGCGATAGATAAATAATTCAAATGAGGCTAATTTTGCAAACAGATTTAACGCTAGAAATATGGATATGTCCCGGCCTCTTGGAAACTAGATACAATTGATTTTTTGGAAACTAGAACAGTCGTTCTTTCCTGGTATTTATTAAATACAACTCTCCAGGAAGCAGAAATGAAGATACCCACGATCGTACGGGTTTCAATTTAGATTAAACAAATAAAGGCAGATCAATGTTTCATGCTAATATGATGCTATGCTATAAATATAAGAACTTCTACCATTTATTTTGTAAAGCAAACATGAATCTTTCCGATGTACCTGAGCCATCTTCTGTTTGCTTCATAAAGTATTAATAGTGCAGATATAAATTCAAACATATTTTGAAACTCTCTTACATGTATCGGACTTTCTTAAAACCTCACTCCAAAATTTTCCTGAAATATGAGTTTTAAACATTATTTTTCTATGACCTCGCTGAATTCTTCATGATCAATACTTCCGCTTTCCCCATCTCAAGATGAAACAATTGGCTTCCAAAGAAAACTTGTCGTATGAGAACAATATATTCCCCGGCGCAGCGGGATTTTTCAGGATTCAACGGAAATCCCTCAAGACCCCGGTTTTAGGAAAAATATTGAAAGGAAAAATATCATGCTGTGCAAGATACTGTGAGAGAAACGGTCTTAATATAGATATATAAATGCAATCCTTCACAATGGTTAGAATGAAAACTGTAAGCCTCAAAAGAATGAAAACTTTATCGATCGCTACAGGTGAGATAAAGTATGTTCAAAGCCATATATCATCGTAGAGAATGAAACTTTATGGCGAAAATATCATACACGATTCGGATATGGATTTTTTAATGGCCGTCTTTTCAAACTTCACTACCGTGGCTATCAAATACTGCTTTCCTTGTCAGTTGGTTTAGAAAGTGTTTACTGAAAATGAGGAGGAAACTTTTAAGAATGGACATTAAGGCCTTTTTTGTTGCGCATAAAGTAAACTAAGGAGCAAAGATGAAAATAGTTTTAAAACGAGTCTTAAAAATTGCTTATTATCTACTCATGAAATGGAGTAGAATGTATTTAATGAAAGTGGTATGAAAGTTTTAGAACGAACTTTAAGGACTTTTTTGCGTACAAAATAAATTAAGTAATAAAAGATAACATGCTTTAAAAAAGAAACAGCCAAACTTATTAATGTTTTCAAATAAATCAAAGTTATAAAGACAAAGTATTTAATTTGAAAAATGCTACTTATCAATACAATTGGAAAAGAATTGTACATAAATCTATTATATATAAATAAACTCTGCAAATAATGATTATTTACGAATATTTCGATGATTAATTTTAAGTCATTCAATTATCTTCGGCGAAAAAATTTTTTTTTTAAATTTTTAATTAGGTGTCAGAAGGAATTCGGAATATTATATATTCAAATAAGGAACTGAATTTGAAATTTAAGAAGATTCATCGAAGTCATAGCATATAAAAAATGAGACGGACATTGCCGAACGGAAGTTCGTGACTGTGTGATAAATGTTTTATTTAATATGACAAAGATAATAATCAAAAGCATGAATACGATGAACTGAATTTTCAAAAATAAAATGTTGACTACATTTCCCCATTTAAGTCTATTGAAGAAAATCAGCTTTGATAGGAATTATATTAATCCATTAATCTGCAGAAATATACAGAAATACAGAAGAGTATTACCAACTTTCGATTATACTTTACTTTGGACTGAAGCGAAATATAATTCATTTCAATATATTAGAATATTTATTTATGCTTAAATATGGTTTCCACATCTATATTCTTCATAATGTAATAAAGAAAGTCAAAATAACACCCTCATTTTTAAATAACAACCATATTTAATTCCTGAATTCTGCAGAAATAATTTTTTGAAGGAGTTTTACATTTATTTATGTTTTAATTTCTGCATTATCAGTTAGGAAATATTCATATTTCTAAAATAATTATAACAAAAACTCGTAAAAGCGATCTTGTGCTACTTTGGAAATAAATATAATCTATCAACTGAATTCAAATTATTTAAAATATTAAGTTTCAACAATTGTAAACAAATTTATTTGTAATGTCTGACAAAAGCATGACTTCAATTTATTTATTGTAATGAGAGAGTAGGTTTTCAGATGAAGGGCAACAGCAGGATGTTATCTTGTTGTCAATTTGATTTTAAAACATAGTACGGTAGAACGGAGTTACGAAATAAGCAGTTATGATTAGTTACGTAATGTATTTTTTAATCATTTATTAATTGTTTGTTCAGTCTTTAAAAACAGTCTTACGAATGTCTGACGTAAGAAATAAATACACAAGAAACCAGCACAATGATTGACAAAAATCGAAAATTGAAAGGTTTCTTCTCAAGTAAAGAGGTAATGTAACAAAATTAAAGGTAAAAATCTAGAGAAGTTTTAGAGTGACATCATATTATCAGAATAATGTTCAAGGTTTTATTCATAGAAACGTGTGATTAAAAAGTTACAAAAAGAATGCCCCTTTCCCTTTTTTAAATGAGAAAGAGACTCGACGAAAAGGGATAGTTATTCTGAGCATTAAGAAATGTCGGAATGTGAGTTTTCTACATCTATTGCATAAGATAAAAAAGTATTGGAAAAACTCATTTCTCGAAAATAAATCTGATAAATTGATATGAAATGCATTGTGTTTATCATAGCATTAACGAAATTTTATTAATACTCGTAATTTAAATAAAAAGGAACTTGAATATCTCTCATTTCTAAATTTTTTAAGTAATAAGGAAACAACCAAAAATAATAAAGAAAGTAAAAAAATACAATTCAGTAAAGAAAAATTGTTCTATATTTATAAAGCCGATTACCAGCATCGATTGGATATAATATCATTAGTTGGATCTCCTTACAAAATTTTAATTAAAGCGGATTAAACAAGTAAAATATTTTTCGGTAATTATGACAGTAACGGAGATCCAATAAAGAATATCAACATGTTCCTACAGTAATAAACTCTTTTTAAAAAATCTACTAATTCTAGTTAGTAGCACACACATCTAATGCTAACTAAATTAAAATTATTTTATAACATTTTATTTATCTCCTCAGTGACAAATAAATAATGATTTATGTATACATATATTACCCGGAGAGTTATTTTAATACATAATGTTTTCTATTAAAAAGATGTGTAAATAATGTGTCTTGTTGCACAACATCAAATTCAAACTTTGTATTTCGTATATAAATAACAAAATCGATTATTTTTTATGCAGTATTTTATTAATGCAAGTAAAAGTGAGGTTTTTAATATTTTAGCCTAAAATATCAGATAAAGTTTTTCTTATGGAATGTGATGAATTTCAATCTAAAAGAAATCTGAAATTCACTCACTTAATGTGCAACCAACTGGGCACGCCATGGTTAGAAGCCAGCTGGGACACTACAAAACTCCAACCCGAGGACTCCATCAAGATGGCCTCATAGGCCCTGATTAAAATAAAAAATTATTTTAGAATATTTCCAGTCAATTTGGCGCAATTTTATAATACCCCTTTAACAAATTTACAATTTTAAAAAATGTAAATTTAATAAATTATTTGCTGATTATATCAGTTTGGGAAACTAATTTCAAGTTCGCAACTTTATTAATATTCATAAACAGGAAATAAGTAGGAACGATTTCTCCGCCAATTATTCGTGCTCAATTATGTGAAATGATGATGATTATTGATAAAAATAAATCAGAATTAGTTAATATTTTTAACAAAAACTTTTCACGGTTTTTCAAGTATGGTCAATGAATATAAATTGAAAAGATCTGGTAAAGAGATGTTAAAGATGTGTCTTTTCTTCAACTTGTATTATAAATTTATTAATAATATTAAAGAATTATCTTTAATAGAGTAAAAGATATTTATGAATATTATACTCGAAATAATAAAGAAAATTTCATTAGATCGATGAAATTAAAATCAATTAAAACAATTAATTTTGATGATACTTAA
This sequence comes from Araneus ventricosus, assembly GCA_013235015.1. Taxonomy (NCBI): domain Eukaryota; kingdom Metazoa; phylum Arthropoda; class Arachnida; order Araneae; family Araneidae; genus Araneus; species Araneus ventricosus. The sequence continues at coordinate 19,029 of BGPR01020149.1, forward strand.
TTATTTCATAAGAATATCTTAAAATTAATTTTTCATTCATAAAGGCAAATAATTTATATACTTTTCATCTACATATTTGAGCTTTTAAAATTTTAAACATATTTCTTTCATATTGGCATAAGTATTTATCACCAATTTTCTCTCTGCTATTTACGTTCTCAATGTTGTTAGCAGATGGAATGTGTTAATGTTCGTAATAAAGATTAATATATTATTTTATCTGAAGAAAATTAAGTTTAAATTATATTTGTCACTGAATAAAAATACATTCTTTCATTGTTCCATTGACGGAAAGTTCGCTCTTAAACGCTTCTATGTTAACAAATAAACGCAAGTCTGTTCAGTTAATAGTTACATGAGTAAGTGTGACAAATATAGTTTCTGCAATTATATGCTCGTAACAAGTCTAAGAATTACATTATGGATTCTTCGATTGTGATATTATATCTATTTTTCCTTTTAAAAATATATTTATAGTTTGGAATTATCACTCCTAGCAGTGAACAAATATCAAGAGAAAACCTAATTTGGGATTTTTTATTCACTTATTTCTTTAAAGGCATTCTTAAAAATAGTTTTAAGAGAAAAATCTATATGCAAACTATGGATTTAAAATTTGAAAAGGTTTTTCTCTGTGAAAACATTCTGGCCCATCATCAATAAACCTCTCATTTCATAGAATAATAAAAATGCATGAAGAATAAGATTCGAATGTATATTTTCATAGCTTACAAATAATATGTTAAGAATATTTTTTCTAAATTTCTATGGAATTTCCTAAAAAATATTAATATTTGGAATTTTTGCAAACAAAAATATTCATTTTTTATTTCGGCTTAAAATTTCTCTTTTAATTTGTAATATTTTATTGCATAGCGAAGTTTTGATTTTGAGTGCGGAAATTGGATTCTTTTCAAAATGCGGAGAAGATGGAAAAATATGTTTTTGATTTCGTCTACTTAGAAAGGTCTTCTTTGCCATGAACACTGGTTGAAGAGGATAATTCAAAATGTAATATTCGAAAAATGATATTTTTGAAATTGAATTTTCGGAAAATACATTTGGTTTCTAAACATATGCATCTGGTATTCTGTCTAAAAGTATGATATTTTCCTTGAAGTATTTCTACGAAGAATACGCCCACTTTCTTCTACTAGAACTTCAAAGAAGGTTGAGGCAAAAACTTGTGTATTATGTGATGAAGACTTTAGATAAATAATTTAATTAGAACATATTCTACATTTCAGATTTATGGTAAATATATATGTTAAGTATATTCTTTATAAAGTATACTCTATAAAGCCAAGTATATTCTACAAATATATTCTTTATAAAGCCACATTTTCAAATAAATAATAATTTATAAATTATTCGTAATTGGGAAGTATAGATAAATAAAATACATATAGAAAGATAGAAAAATATATAAGAATTGCAAAATTATAAAATAGTTTTAAAATTTTAAAACAAGCATTTTCTCACTTACTTTAATCTAAATAAGATTTGATTTAAAAAAGATCGAAATAAAGATTGATAAAAGATTTGAATTTCAAACAACTGAGCATATATTATTTCCAACGAATCTTTTTGAGAGAAAAAAACATAAGTTTTATAGACTACTCAAAAAAGGCATCGGTTATCTCCAGAAAAAAATACGTGGACGCACAAGACAAAAAATGAACAAAAAAAATCACATAGTTTTTTCCCAACGCAAAAAATGTTTCGAAATTTAGAATCGAGTCAGAAAAATATATGAAATACGCTGTGAGATTTCAAGGAAAAAAATTGGTAAAGAATTTTTTCTTGTGTTACTTTCTCATAAGTTTTCATCTCTTCTCTGAGAATATGAGAAACGGGATCCTGTAATGAAATGCATTTTCTTTCAAGAAAGTGCTGCCAAGCTTTCTCCAGTATCGATTCTACATAGATTTTTGAGCCGCTTTTGTTTCACTTGCAAAACAATTTTTTGTATTATTTCTTCCTTTTCTGAGGCGTCCGCTTTGTCAAAGAAATCTCGAATCTTTTTTCCTTTCAATAAAAAATAATGCAAGCGAAGAAATCGGTGAATCCGTTTTCGATAAATTTGCAATTTCAATTTTAGTTTTAAGACCCATGAAATATTTTACCCATGCAGAAGTTTCTTATTTAGGTTAAAGGGGAAATTAATTCCAAGTAATTAAAAACGAATTTATTCACTCATTAAAAATTTGAAGCTAACAAATTAAATTGCAATTTAATAATTGTTAGTCTGTGATTGATGCAGTGATAAAAAATTTATTTGTTTGATTGTTCTATTCATTGGAAAAAGACGATTTATTTTTCTATAGCAATTTGATTTAGAATATCAAATGGTTATGATTTACTACAGAATATTTTATATTTTACTCTCAGTGAGATATTTTATTTTTTAATCATCATTTCATTGTCTGAAATAAAAAAAATGTTTAAAACCTTTTTCTTGAGCGATAACGTTTTGCGGGAATCGTAATACACAAATTGATACAGGATTTAAGAAACACTATTCTATCATTTGGTACTACCTTACTCATTAATAGCGATAATGAAAGTTTATCACAAATAATTTTATAAATTTATTCAACAATTTCCTTCGAAATTTACACATCATTTTGATTCCCATTTTCCCAATTTTTAATTGTGATGAGACGCAGCAGAAATTTTGAAGGAAACTAGTAAATGAAAAATTATTTATTTTTAAATGGTACTTCGTTAGCATGAGAAGTCATGATGGATAAGACACAATTGGAAACGTTATTGTTCATATATGAATTATTAATTTTTATAAAATATGTTTAGTTAACATAATAGAGACTGGAATATTTTAAATTAGCAATTTCAAGTCCATTTTAAATTATTAAAAACAGAAAAAAATGGAAAATAAATTTAATCAGAATGTTATTAGATATTTCTTCCTTTCCAAAAATTAAAAATTATCAACATAGGACAAGAAACTCTGAAAAGAATATTACTATTTGGAAAATTATCAAAATTAATACTGTTTATAAAAACGTAAAACCGTCTGGACTTTAATATATTATGCAATAATGGAATTTTACGTTCATAATTTTTCCAAAATGCGTTTTAAACATTTGAAATCAGCAGTACTTAAAAGTAAAATGAATATTTAGTGAGCAGTATAAAAATAAATTAGTTTATACAAGATAATATTCTTTATTGGCTTAGCAACTGTGGTGAAAGTTTAAAAATATAGACGGCACCCGTGCTATAGATAATGACGTCAGTCTTATTTTATATACAAGTACGTGCTTCACAACACTATTCATATGAAGATGCGTACTTAAATCGGTATCGAGACTGAACGAATGTGCTAAATTAGTATATTTGATGCGTGAATAAAATTAATATTTGTTTCCATCGTGTGCTCCAGGGTCTCCTTTAGAATAGAATCTGTCCACTCCTTCGGAGACAATAACAGTTTTTGTGGAAAGTCTCATTTCTAAAGTATTTTCGAAATACAAAGAAGTATACTAAATAATAAATAGTTTGACAACTTGCACTCTTGTTTGTTTAAAACGCATCAGTTTTCTCGTTATCTGTAAAGAGAGGTGAAAGATTTCCTGATACAATGACAATGGGAAAGTATGATATGAACCTGTGTATGTCCAAGAAATTCCCACAGAGATGAAACAGCAAAATCTCTAGCATTCTCTTTCAAATTATTAGCGTTTAATCCGTTGTATAATTTAAAGATTATTTAAGAATGGATGGTGATACATCAATAATTAAAATGTCTCACAATTCTTTCATATATTTTACTACTTTTCAACATTAAATCTCACAATCATTGTAAAGCTATCGGAAATTCCCTCGGCCAAGAAAATAATCAAAGCATTTAATACCCCTCACTATCAACACAAAGTACAACCTTCTAACACAAACCATCTTACTAAATTACATAATAATGCAGGACTCTGTATGTCCAAAAAATTCCCACAGAGATGAAACAGCAACATCTCTAGCATTCTCTTTCAAAATATTAGCGTATAATTTGTTGCATAAGTATAAGATTATTAAGAATGGTGAGAGATTCCCTTATACATCAATAATTAAAATGTCTCACAACTCTTTCATATAGTTTTACTACTTTTCAACAACAAATCTCACAATCACTGTAAAGCTATCGGAAATTCCCTCTGCCAAGAAAACAATCAAAGCATTTAATACTTCTCACCATCAGCACAAAGTACTATCTTCTAAGACGAACAATCTTATCAAATTACATAATAATGCAGGCTTTTGTATGTCCAAGAATTTTCCACAGAGATGAAAGAACAATATCTCTAGCATTTTCTTTCAAAGTTTTAGCGTATAATTTGTTGTATATATTGATTAAACAGTTATCAGTGAATGTACAGGCCAAGCGAAAAGATTTGAATAGTATATACAAGAGCAATTCCCTCTCGTCGTCAAATGAAATTATAGAAATTAACTGGATCAACATCTCCAACTCTCGCTATACCTCTAGAACTATCCAAAGAACTCTCTCAAATGGATACAACAAACTGATACATTTAATAAAAAATACTTACTTACACTTAACAGACAATAGTCTATCAAATCTATCTATTTTGTAAATGTAGTAGCATAGCAATAGAGCTCTGAAAGAAACTTGACTGTTAACTGCAGCAGTGAACGGGAGATTTTAAACGCTATTTTCATTCTCAAGAAGAACTAAATTGTGTACTTAATAGTTTAGCTAGCAATAGACTTCGCTGCTCAGCACATTTCTGTTTTCTTGCTATCTAATCTTCAAAAGGACAGAAAAATTCCCTGCCACAGCAATAATGAAAAGGTTTCACAAATTTTCTATATAATTTAGGACCTTTTTAACAGCAAAACTGTAAAGCTAACAGTAATTTTCCTTAGTCGAGAAAATAATTAAAACACTTAATACCCCCACAAAGCACGACCTTCCTGACACCAACCATCTTATTAAACCGCATAACATCCCAGAACTGTGTAGTGTCCCAGAAATTTCCGCAGAGACGAAACTACAACATCTCTGGCATTCTGTTTGAAAACTTTAGTGTATAATTTGTCGGCATAATTGCCCCACTGCGCCGTCACTCTCTGACTGCAGCGAAATATTTCGATTTCTGTCTCAAATTGTCGATAGGGATAATGCAATTTCAACCCTCCCGCAACCAAACATTCATCCTTCCCTCCTTCCTTCTCTGCAATCTCTTCTAGCATTTCGGCATTGCAGCCTAAAGGGAAAGTCCGTACTCAATTATACGAAGAGCTATGCATAACACAGGGCTTTATACCTTAATTTGAAACAAGTGCCCATCTTAATGCTGCGTTATTAGACCCGCAAATTAATACACAGTCTCTTCCGAAGCTTGTTAATTTGCTTTGCCTCCGAATTGGCTTTTCCTCAAATAGAAGCCTTCGACGTTTAAATTTTATCTCTAGAATCAAATCGCAACGACAGAGCGTTAATTATGGACAGGCGAGGAGATAGTGTTGTCATTTTTCTGAAAGATGAAGCGAAATTTTAAATCGGTACTACTTTTTTTCGTTGCATAACCTCTGTGTCGTCGTTAAAATTACTTTCTCCGATGTTTTGCTTATTTTGTGTTTCATTTTCGAAAATCAAACTTTAAATGGGGTGCGTCGAGATTGCAAAGCGATAAGGCTATTTAAAATGGGAGACGATTTTTCAAATATGTTTCTACTTTATTTTTGTTCACGTTAGCACAAGGAGTGATAAGAGGAAAAATGCAGAATTTTTTGACAGCTTATTTGTTTCCTGCTGTTTTTTAAGCGAACATCTGATGTGGATAATTTTTCATATTTATCTTCTAAATTTTAGATATAATTAAAAGATAGATATATTTAATAAAAACAATTTTCAAGAACAAAATTTCATTAGAGCACTAGAAAATATTATTTTTAAAGATATTCTCTATTTCTAAGTTTTTAACCGTTTGAGTGCGCCGCATTCAAACGGTTAATTTTCATCAATCAGTATTTTATCATTTCACTACCAGGTGGCGACACTATTACTTAATCAAAATTTAATTAAATTAGTTAATTAGTATAAATATTCTGAAAATTTTAAAATCATATGTTGATATTGAGAAGACTCAATTGTAGAAAATTTCATAACTCTACTACATCAGGAAGTGAATATAAAATGGATTAAAAAATTTCAACTTTACTAGTATGAAGCAAGTGACGTAAAAAATGTGTATACAAATATTTTTAAAATAATATGTTAGTTCTCATGCATTGAATCCTTTCTAGAAGTAAAAATTCACTCACTAAAATATACTATTGATAGTGTGGTCCTTTAATTTTTTCATTAATTATTTTGAAAACTCAGCCTGTTAATTTTTGATTAAACCCATTTCGCGAACTTTGACATTTATGACTCGTGAATAGAGTAAGATAATCTTTTATATCAATTTAAAAATTTAAGAAGAATTATCGAATAATTTAAAAGAAAAAAAAATTTGGACGCACTTAATGAAATCAGATAAACTTTACATTTTAATAGATTGAAACAATGATAAATGTCTCATATAGTGTCATAAATCGTCATGTAATTAAGAAGTTCAGTAAGCTCTTAGGTCAAGGGGTAAAGTCATAAAGATATATGTGACAGCTGAACAGCTATTCTAGATCCTTTGAAATTATCTTATTCCTTATGTCGAAAGTAAATTAGTAGTATTGTTTTTATAAAATATCTCATTGGAGGCGCGATATATTTCTTGATTTTTGAACTCGTAACAGAAAGAATTTTCTGATCGTGTATATTACCTGCCATTTTTATTGAGCTCGTAACATTTATTACTTTATGTTAACATGAAAAACTATTATTTTCTAACTAGGTATTTCTGAGGGGTAGAAATGTACGGAATAATTATTTCTCCTTAACCCTTTAAGGGGCCATTTTTTTCTAGTAACGGTATGCTAAATTTTTGGGGGATTGAAATTTGTTAAAGAAAATAAATTTTATTTGGCTTAGTAGATAAAAATGAATTGATTTATTAATTAATGTGATAAATTAATAATTAATGGCTAATTGACAAACCAATTAATGGTTAATTAACTTATTAATGGATTGACATAGAAAAACTGAAACATCTTGAATTTTTACATCAAAGAAATTTTTGTGAGAACTTATGACAACCTTCATTTCAGCGTTAGGTGTTGGTACATAACTACTTTAAGATAATTATTTATAGTTGAAACATGATATAAATTTTATAACACATTATGTGGTCAGATAGTTTAATAACCTTTATTGAGAGGGGTTCCTGAATTTATTAAGATATACCATCTCTAATTAGACCTGGTAAAATAGCTTACCATAGAATTTTAAAAACTTATAAATTTGGTGGTAAGTTACTTCCACCGGAAGGGAGAGTCTCTGGTACAAGATCCGATATCATCAAAGAAGAGACCGTGTAATCAAGCTTTTCGTTGGATAAATCCACCCAGGTCATTATTATACCTCTGTGTGATGTGAATATTTGGGGAAGTGTACCAATGGTGTTTGCCTCTCTTTTTTTACATTATTCAAAATTGCGTGGTCCCTCCAATAATTATCCTTTCAGAACTTTAGAACGTGAAGTTACATTAATTAAACCAAAATATCCGAGATCTGATTTCGTTTCCAAACGTTCGTTAGCTAAGCAAAAGTGATGCAATGATTATGCAATAAACATCTAAGTGTACAGAACTTGGAGCTAACTCTCCATTGCTGTACACTTCGTCATTTCTTACATTGTTCGATTTTTCAGGAACTTCTGACTCTGGATACTCCGGGAAACACTTTTTGCTATGTGCACTCTTACTTCATTTCTGCATTAAATTTTACCTTTTAAATATATGAGATAATTTGTCATTGATTGATTAAGGCGAGTTGCACAATCAAAATTCGGAACTAAAATGCTGGGGAAAGGACCTCGCTAAAGAAATGAAAAATCGTGTAAGAAAGCAGCTACCGAACGTTATGAAGCTTACAAGCTACTTGTGAAAGAGAATTAAGCAAAACCCACTCTTAAAAACACAAGTTACCCTTTTTCTGAATAGTGAAGATCATATGAGAATCATATAGGAAATGTTTATAAATGATTTCAAAATGTTTTCACCGCCAAAAGTTGTCTCGTCAACAGTTATTTATTATATTTTTATGGCATTTGTTTTTATCATTGCAATAGCTTTAATGGTACATTGAACAAATTATCATTTATATGAAGTGTGTATACTTTTTACACAAATGTAGAACTGTAATTTCTACATTTTTGGAACAATGCATATGCAAATATAGAACTGTGATTTTTTACTAAACACTTAACGATTGTCAGAATATAAGATCTAATTATGCATGAAATTCCAAATATTTACTTTCAGTCTAGTTTGTAGATAATTTTACGAAAATTATTTACGTAGAAAAAATCAGTATGCAATATAAGTAAGAGATATGGCGTAAGAATGCTATTTTTTTCCTAAAAAATTCAAGCATACTAAAGACAGAATGTGTATCAGTTATACATTTAATATTTTTGTATGTATAGCAAGATTTACTTTTTTGATTAGGACATTAAATGAAAATTCTAACGGTTTTATTTAATCAGTTTCATCAGAATTATTTAGTAAAATCCTCTCAAAATGCAAATGCTTTAATACAATAATAAGATTTTTTTATTCCTTACAGAATAAAACTTCGTTAATAGTTGAATTATTTCCTAGACTCCTAAAACCATTTGTGAAGAGATAATTATTCAAACATTCATCAGCAGTTGTCATTTATTCATTCACATTGTTTTAAATCTAAATTTAATCAAATATTAAATTCTTAATACGAAGATAATATAAATTGATTTCGAAAGATTTGAAATTTTGGTTTAGCTTTAAAATTATAAACTAAAATTTGCATAAAATATCCCTCTCAAAAAAGAGAAAAAGAAATGAGAAAAGTTGCATGAAGTTTTTCGTGCGTGCTAAAAATAAAATGAAAGCTCATACCTCTAACCATAAGGTGTAATTTAAGAATTCCGTAATTGTTTTTTAAAACTGGAATCCAAAATTATTTTAATGCTAATGATAATCCGTGAGAAAAATACAAATACCTGTAATTATATATTAAATCGAAGCTAGCATCTTTTTTTTTTGCTTTCTCTTTCTCAACACGAAATCCTATGTCTTTCT
>BGPR01020150.1:0-27517 GCA_013235015.1 Araneus ventricosus
TCATTTTCATTTGGAATTAAACTTAATATTGATTAAATCTATTATCATATAACTGTTTCAATACAATTAGGCTGACGAAAAATTCAGTTTATGAATGGTAGTATTTTGAATTTTTATAAACGATTTTCAATGAGTCAATTTATGCTCACTCGAAACACTTCTAATATACCACGCCAACTTAATGCTTGAATTTACTGCATATTTTGTCATAGGAAAATCTGAAGACAACATGCGGTTCGATGATACTCTCAGTTACTTTCATTATGTGACTCTAACTTCACATCTGACACCATTCTTTGCAATCATTATTCAAAATTTAAAAATCATAGAATTCCTAATTTTAAACTACTTTCTATTAGCACGCCTGTATCTTTTTTAAGAGTGGAAAATTTTCCCTTCATCACTATTAAAGAAAACTTTGTAAATACTATTGAGATAAATGATTTTTAATCCATTTCTAACATTTGAGTCTTTAGCGTCCAGTTCACTTCTGTGGCTAAACCGAATGCATTTCAATGTTTCTTTTTTACTTTGCTTATGAAGTCAATATGTATTACCAAACTTCTAAATAATTTTCAACAGGCATATACCACCAATTAGTCGGATTTTGAAGTCAAAAAGTCGTCATTTTGAAAATTTTGATTTTTTTTTTCCCTTTGATTTATTTTTGAGGTAATGCAAGGAATCAGAAAGTGATTTTTATTTTTTGGTATTTTGTTATATTTTAAAAATCTTTAATATTTGTATAAAAAAAGTGTAAAAAAATAATTTTTTCGCTTTTTTTTTTTTTAATTTCCAAGAAAAATTTGAAAAAAATAAAACCAAAAAGAATCTGTTTTTTCTAATATAATTCTACTTCGCAGTTCACTCAATCTTTGTGTTCTAAACATGATTTAATAGAAATTTATGCTTTAAATCAATTTGGGCGTTAATGGGTTAATCTTATTAACTTAAAAAATATGCAATCTTTAGAGGCTGTAACTTTTTATTCGGTTTGATGAGAAATAACTTTATTATAATTTTCATATATTATTGTTGTTTATCTTTAAATATTATTACTTTATATCTTATTAAATTATAATATCTTTTTCACCGAGACTCTGGTAACAAGCGCAGTACACACTTTTCCGCCAGCTGATAAAGACTCGTGTGCCGCTGCTGATTAAAGGTTAGAAATTCGAGCACCCCCAGACGTTGCGAAATGAGGTCCAATCAAACTTTGTTCCAACTTCTTTCGTTTCGGAGAGAGTCTAACAGCTTTTATCGTAGATGCGTATCAACCTGCAAATCCCAAGCCCACGTAACCCTAGATTACCTGCATTTAGGATTTGCCCCACTGACCTAAATAACAAATGGATTAATTACGTGATTACCTTTCTTTAGTCAACGGATGGAGATTGCATCTTGATATCCGACTCGGATTGTATCCAATAAAATTCTCGTTTCTCAGTTCTTTATACTTATTGTATTCTGTACGTTTTGTTTTCTGGCATTTAGGTCGAAAATTTCTTAACCTTTAAATTCCCAGTGTTGAATTTAAGCAACTTACACAATTTTGTCTTCTAAAAATATTGAGAATAAAACTGAAGCTTTACTACCTGTTCTTGCCAATATAAAATAATAAAATATAAAATTTTAATAAAATATTAAAATAAATTAAAATATAAATATTTATTAAATCAAGTATAAAAATATTAAATTTTTATTAACATATTAAAATTTTTATTAAATCAATTTAAAACATGTAGATGGCAGCCTGAGTGCTGATGAAAAAATAAAAAAATAAACTAATGTTTTTCACTCGAGGTTGCATCTTTTTAGCTTTGTTTGTACGCTTGAAAATACCATATTTTATTCTACTGTGTGTAGGAAATTCCCTATCAGTTTTATTATTTGTTAAAATTCATCTGTGTTTGATATGATAGAATTCTACCAAGAGAATTTTTTCTGAAATAAAGCTAAGCGTTTTCAGTTGGTAATAAACTGTTTCTAGCCATAAGCCATATTTAAAACAAAATAGGAAATTTTTTAAAGTATTTTTCCCGTGATTTATTCAAGAAATGAAAGTCAAAAACATTTTAAAATCAATTTTTAAAAATTCTGGCTTTTAAGGGTTAAAATGTGAATTTTTTACTGATGAATCGATCTGGAATTTCCATATTCAAAAAGTTTTATGGTTTAAAATAAATATAATTCCAGCGTTTAAATCTATTAGATGTATTACGTGTAACTCATCTATTAGTTGTGTTTTTGAAATATGGTTATGCATTTCTTGAAAAAATTTGTACTTAATAGGAGGATCAAAATAAAATAAAAAAATTATTACAAAACTGTTTTATTAAGGTACTAAAAGGCAGAAAATAATTTTCTTATCAAAAACTTGAAGGTAAAACAAAATTGTGAAATCTTGAGGCACTGAAAGCTATACTCTAAGTACATTTAAAATTTTAATCACATTTAAGACATATTTTTAGATTTTAATAAATGTTTCGTAATTTTCTTTTTTATTATGGTTTAAATTCGTTATAATGCTGTCTCATGCTCTTACAATTATTTTTCGACGTTCAGATTTAATTAAAAACATTATATTCTACTTTTTAGAATACTAATAAAAGATTGTTTTAAAAGCCGTATTTATTTCTATTATTTTTCTTGTGAATCTATAACATATTTCATAATTCTATATTATAAATATTATGAATTTTATAATATAGTTCATGATAATTCAACAGATGGCTCCTCTTATATGGAATAAAATTTAAACAAAAATTAATCAATTTACCGATAACTAATGCCTAATATTAAAACTAGAATAATAAACTGCACGAAATTTCAGATCTCTAGTACATCAGGATGTGAGTGAAAGATCGATTACAAAAATTCGATCTCTGAAAGCATAGAATTTACGAAAATATAAAAAGTTAAGCTAAATAAAAAGCGTCTAAAAAACCATGTATTTTTTTCTTATTTATTGAGTTTGTTCCAAATATTGTACTGTATAAAGCGTTGTAAAATATGAATAAATTTAAGTACATTCATTTACAAATCAGAAGTACAGAGGGTGTTTACACATTTTTAGAGCGATTTCGATAAAGAATTTTTAAAAAGTAAATGTTTTGGGATAAAAATTTCTGGCAACAGCTTATTGGAAATGAGAAATATCGTCTGCTACTTTTAAAATTATTCTTCTTTCAAAATATCGCATGTAAACAATAGAGTTCATTAAACATCGATAGTATCTATAGTTTTCTCACTGGCAATACTATCGATAGACCCATTTTCAGTCGATAACTTAGAAACTATCGATAGTTCCAGTCGATTATTTCAGTCGATAGTTTTGAAACTATCGATAGTTTTAAAACTATCGACTGAAAATGCGCTTATCGATAGTTTTGCCCAGGAGAAAACTGTGGATACTATCGATAATTTTGAGAAAGTGGATACTATCGATTGTTTCAGACGATAGTTGCGAAAACCCGATACTATCGACTTGGCTTCGATAGTATCGATAGTCTGTCGATGTTTAAGGAACACTAGTAAACAAGCTGTGGATTGAAGGATATGTTTTTGCGCTTTCCGAAGAGAAATATTATTATTCCATAGTTCAGAAACGTTGTTAAATGCATGTTATTAAATTTCTAATTAAATAAGTAACGCGGCATGATCAAAATAAGCAACATAATTAATCGTAAAGGAAAAAACCGTCAATCATTAGTTCTACATGGAAAGAAGACTCCAAACGAATACCCGAAAAAGGTACGTACTGTTTCATATATTTCTAAAGGGAAATTGCTGCTAACAAGAGAAAATCCGCCGACGCAGAAATCAATTGCAAAGTCTTTAATACTTCTGTAGAAACAATAAATAAAATAATAAAATCTAAAAAAATATAATATTTACCTGTTTTTGCCGAGAATGTGTGGCAAAATATGTGGCTCAACACAGAACATTTTGTAGACAACTGCATTCCTCGAAAAAATGAAGACATACAGGTACTGCATATATACCTTTTCAACATATTCCTACGAAGTCTCCTGACGTTTCACCTATGGACTATTGTGCCTTTGGTCTGTCGAAAAGAGCTCTTTCTAAGCACAAACCCACCACGATTGATGGATTCTTTAAAATATTGGAAGAGGAATGCAAATCAATACCCCTGCAAATTTTGCGAAGAGCCCTTCGATCATGGAAGTCACGATTCAGACTTATAGTCCAGGAAAAAGGATATCAGATAGAACATTTAAAAAATAGTCTTTACATTTTAAACATTAACTAAATGGCCGCTAAATCGTTCTAAAAATGTGTAAACACCCTCTGTAGATGGTTTCGTTAGAAAAAGATATTTACAGCTATTTAAACATTATCTGTATCATCTTTTTTTGTTGTTTTTTTTAAAGTTTTAGTTAAAAATTTTTATTTTTCAAATTTATTCTAATTTTTCTAGTTAATTGTTTCTAATCTCTATCCTTATTAAAATATTCTCAGCAAATAAAATTTAGTTACAACTGAGTTAGAGAAATTCCATCCATATATTCTTAAGTCATTTGAATCCAAATCTAGCGCATTCCTGAAAATGAAAGCTAGTGTTGAATGGTTAGTTTTTATTTGATAGTTTTGTTGATGAATTTACTCTAACCGAAAGTAATTTCCATTTCTATTCTTAATTTTTCATCCCATGTTGCTAATTTTATTAGATAGTTGCAAATACATGTCAGTTTAGATTCAGTCGATATTTTAGTTCCTGAAACTTTATTCATTTTTAAAGCGAAAGGGCTTTTCCTTCAAGAACTTAATGACGCGTCAGCTAATTCATTTGAAAATTCTTCACAAAAGTGTTTCGTTTCTTTGTTATTTTGATAGCATGTCAGACGTGAAACGTAAGTTAAAATTTCCACTTTTCAAAGAATTCGTCAAGTAAGTATTAAGTTGAATCAAACTAAATGCCTGCTTCGTTTAACTGTTGGTTGTCTAACTAAGAATTTTGGATTCAAGATCGGATGATCATGCTTCCGTCTCGTTCATATAATCCTAGCGCACTTTAAATCATGATGATTTAATTCTGATCAAATGCCCTCACTTTAGTGTAGAAGTTTGGAGAACAGGTCGTCGACGATTTTTGACGATTAAAAGAGTTATCTATCTTCAGTACCCCTAGTATAATAATCAAACAGAACGTAAATCTAACGAGTAAAATACATTGCATAATTAGACCTAACATTAGTTTCTTGATTATACAAGGTGATCATAAATTATTGGACCCATTTAAAAAATTAATAAAAAAAACTAATAATGTTACAATTTCGTTTTTTCTTTTAAATGAGAGAGCAAATAAAAAAGTTTTTTCAGACTGGTGGCATTCCATTACGGCGATCTAAATTTTCTGCAGCGAAAGATTTCCATACTCAATGGCTACCGATCAGAGCAAGCCGATGCGCGTTTTCTGGTTTCATCTTTTAGTTTTCCTTGCATATCTCGAAGATTGTTCAGTTTTCGAATTACAATTGATTTAACAAATTAAAGAATGTAAATCCCCTACAAATGCATTTTTATTTTTCTTCTAGTTTTTTAAGTTTCACATATAATGGCTTTCAAAAATGGGAGATGTCCAATAAGGCACGACCACCTAGACCGCTGTAACGGCGCGTTACCTATCTGAACAAAAAACTTTTTAAAATGAGCTTTCGTTTGAAAAAAAAAACGTACTTGTAACATTATTAATTTTTTAATTAATTTTTTAAATGTGTCCAATAATTTATTACCACTTTATATTTTGTCATTTTTTGCAGCATTGACAGTGTTTGTCAATGCGGTAAACACTGCACTGAAAACGTTTGCAGATGATTGCTTTAACATGTGTTAAAGGTCTTATTTTTCTTTCCATGAATTAATATTTATTTATGTTTGTCAAAACTAGTAGTTTTAACACATTAATGCCGAGTGTACTCATTTGAAGACAGTTACACGAAAGTGCAAAAGTAACTGTCCTCATTTGAAGGCAGTTATATTTGCACTTTCGTGGCTAAACCGGTTGCATTCTATTGTTTCTCTTTTTGGTTTCTCTAACAATTCGATACGTATTCCTAAACTTCTAAACAATTTTCAACTGACATATACCTTTAATTAGCCAGATTTTGAAGTTAAATTGTGGTCATTTTGATTTTCTTTTGTTTGTTTATTCCTTTGATTTATTTCTGAGGTAAGACAAGAAATTCGAAATGAACCATTAATTTTTGATGCTTTGCTATAATTTAAAAATATTTTATTTTTATAAAAAAAAAGGTTTTTTAAATGCTTTTCAACCGATTTTTCGATTATTTTTCTGAAAAAATTTTAAAAAGGAACCAAATAAACTTTTTTTAAATTTAATTTTATTTCATAATTATCTTGATATTGGTATTTTAAACGGAATTTTACTGAGATGTATTCTTTAAATTTATTTGAGCTTTAGAGAGTTAAGTTAAAATTTGTTGGGCTTTGATAGAATTTATGCATCTATTGGCTTATGCACCTTTTCATGCGTCAGTAGTGTTTGCTTTGGTAGAAACACTCCCGAGTGTTCTCCCTTGGCTTTCTTGTATACTCACACTGTACGGAGAATTTTGTGCTTAGCTTCGTAGTATAGCAAATATTGGGCCTCTTCCCGTTTACCGATTATGGGCAAAATTTGATGTATAATTTTAGTGTTAAAATCACAAATTGAATTTCATCTGTTTTGCTTATTGTGATTTTGTGTTCACATACATACGTACCGGCAAACAGGCAGACAGTCTACCCTTTTACAGATTTAGTCCAAAATTAGATACAGGTCTAAAATTTTGTAATAAGGCTCATATACTAACATTCTATCATCCATCTACCTTAATACGTTTCTGTGTTAATGCTTTCATATTTTCTCAATGACAGACAAACAGTCAATCCTTTGACGGATTTGGTGCAAATATTGATACAAATTTACAATTCTTACAGTAAACCCATACCAAATTTTATCCATCTCCTTGCGGTTTTCGGTTATCTAATTCACATTTCAAAAATTACCCATTTCAAAAATTAATGAAAAAACTAACAATGCTATAACTGCGTTTTTTTTATAAATGAGAGAGCAAATAAAAAAGTCTCTTTTAGATAGATGGCGTACCATTACGGTGTTCTAAATTTGCTACAGCGATAGATTTCCATTTGCAATGGCTACCGATCAGCAGAAGCCGATGCGCGTTTCCTGGTTGTTGTTTTTTTTTAGTTTTTCGTGAATGTCTCGAAAACTATTCAGTTTTCGAACCGCGGTTTATTTAACAAATTAAAGAGCGTAAAATTCTCTTTAAATCCATGCTTTTATTTTTCTTCTAGCTTTAATAGTCGCGCAGCTAATGGACCTCAGAAATGGGAGATGTCCAATAATTCACGACCACTTAGACCGCTGTAACAGCGCGTTACGTATCTGAAAATAATTTTAAATGCGCTCTCATTTTTTAAAAACCGTAGTTGTAAGATTATTACTTCTTTTATTAATTTTTGAAATGGGTCCAATAATTTATGACCACCCTGTGTATCCATTTAATATGATAGAGTACTACCTCGTTATGAAGCTACTCTATACGCATCCATTATTTAAGAAGTGAAAACTGTAACAGAAACTCATCGTCGTTGAAGTGCAATCTTGTTTTATACACAGATTCTATTTCCCTTGTGTCTTTCTCTTCAAATGTAACTTGTACCCAGTAAAGCACTCTGACAGAAGGAAATTCTTTTAGTTCCAACAGATTCTGATGACAGCTGTGATGCAACGGGAACGGTAACCAAGTTAGAGGAAAGCAACCGGAAATGTAGTGAAAGACGGAGAGAATATTTAATATATCCCTCTTCAACACACTTAATCTCAAATGCAAAATTTCGTAATATATTCTGATTTATTTCTAATTACTCAGCAGACAATTGCTATTAGAGAAGGTGGTCAACAGAACGCATATTCGTTGCTATAAATGTTCATTAAAATAAAAGTTCTTTATCTGAAATTTTTTTTTCAGATAATGAAGGTTCTTGCAGACCTAATGGTTCTTATATGGAACTTACAAAGTAAATGGCGTTCCTTCTCCAATCTATTTTAAATCTATCAGGCCAAACTTTTATAGGCGATAATAAATATCAGTAGAAACTAAATTATAACGATACTGAACTGTTCTTTTTCCCACATTCTAATATTGAAATTCTAGAGGAACTCTGAAAGCGGTTAATGCTATGGTGGAATGAGAATTTATTTGGGCTATGATGGTCGGCTCATCATGGGTTCGTGATCCAATTCCATCGAAGACCCATCGTGAATTTTGGCCTGATACGCGTTAAGACTGTGCTATGTCAAAACGTGTTGACATGGAAGTTTCGAGTTGGAGTGCCGGCTAAGTGTCGTGCTCATATAGTATCTTATAGCTTCAAAACGTGACGTTGGTTCAGCATAATGCATTATAGATCTGAAAGACTAAAAGTTTGCTCTTAAATTTGTACTGTGATTGCATAATCTCCATACAATTACTTTTTACGATAATATCTTTTTTTCATATGATAAAACCATACCCAATAATATTATAGAAGATATTTTTGTTTTATTTACATGAAAAGTTGCTTGTCACAAACTAAAATAAAACTTTATATAAAATACTTGATATAAAAACTTTCTATAAAACTTTTATAGGGATATAAAAGCGCATCATTTTGCATCACAGAAGAATTATTTCTATCTAGTTCATATCATACAAAAGTTTCCGAAGAAACGTTAGCAACTGATAATACAGTTTTCTTTAGACCTCCTTCTGGTATGATGTACATTTAGTTTACATAATGTCATTTTAAGAACAAATACGACTCTGTATAAGGACTGTTTTCTGAAAATTAAATGTATAAGATTAGGACATTACTGCTATACATTTAATTTTCATAAAATGGTCATTAAACAAAGATATAATAACAAAATAAGAAAAGTTTTAACTGAGATAGAGGTAAAAATACAATAATATTAACAAAAACGATCCATTAAATATTATATTAACAAAGAACGTTTTCATTAAACAAAGTCGTATTTAGAATTCGTAGTTAGAATTCGTAGTTAGAATTTATAGAAGAGCAGGATGGATCTCGGCTATAGATTGAATGTGTTATAAGATTACGAAGTCGAGTTCCGTATAAAATGAGTGTATTCTGTTTGAAAAAACTTTAAAAAAATATTACATTACTTTATGACTATTAATATTTTGAACACATTATATAATTACCTTCTATCAAACTGATAAAATTAATTAGTATCCCTGCTTTGTATATAACTCCTAATATGATTGGAGATTGCTGTGGTCTGTTAGTAGAGACTTTCTTGATTCGAGAATCGGAGATTTGATTCTAGGTACCAAAAAATATTCTCCATTACGTGATTCTAATGCACATTAAATCCGCTATCGAGAGTCATATTTCTTCATGTTGGTGTGGTGTGGAGGTTTCGAAAACGGCGTACCGACTCGTACCGTTCTAGTGATCACCACGTCTTGAATATGGAATTCGGTCCCAGTATAGTTTTTATGCAAATTCAAAACGGGAATAATCTAATTCAACTGAAATAAAACTGATATTGTTTATATTATTATTATTAAGACTTTTATTGATATGATAATTCCACAAAGTTTGAAAGAATAAACTGAAAATAAAAACAATTTTAAAAATCTCTCCATTTCGAGGGGAAACAAAAATTTAGCTTAAAGGAAGATCTTCTTATATTAGATTAGCTTTCTTACATCTCCTTCCCAATTGAAGTGAAGAATGAAAAAAAGTCCTTTGAAGTGTTCGAATAATGAACTGTTCTGTCTTGACTGAAATCCCTTCTGAAAACTTTATTTCATGTAAAGCTATCCAATCACTCTTTCCACTTCTTTTTCTTCATCACTTTCTTTTTCTTATTCTTTCGATTTCTAAATGAAGTGAAGAACTAAGCAAGACGATTTTTTTCTGTTCTTTTTTGATGAATAGACGAGGGCAGGTTGGAGAGAAAGCTCGAACGTATCCAGAGCGCTCACGAAGGTGTAAAAGTGTTTTTATCGTCCCGATAAAGATTTTACGACTGGCATAAAAAGAATGAAAGGGAAAACTTCAGATATCAATATTTCGTCAGCTAGTTAGGTAATGAAAATATACGAGGCTCTTGTTATTTAACGTAAAACTAAATCCCACTTTTCCTAGTACCTTGTTTATCGAGTAAATTAGCCATAAATCTTTATTCGGTGAAAGAACAAATCATTTTCAGCTGGAAATAAGATTTTTAATAACTTAAATCGTTCTCTTGAGTACTTGTGAATGTTTACGCAAGTTCATAGCTAGGCCTAATGCGACTTAACTGCATTAAGCGACGTTGCTCATTTATTGCGTATCAATGAAGTCCCTGTAAATTAAGTACAGAAGTGGACAAAGTTGCAAACGTCGTTTAGTAAAAGTATGGTTCTGGAGTTTGCTGGCCTATAACATCTCTTTTCTAGAGTAATTGCATAAAACTGCATTTCGATAATAAAACAACTTATTCAAAATTGCAATGCCATTACTTTTATGAAGTCAGTTTTTGCGTTGGTCGCCTAGTGAGTTAAGGCAAGGCACAGTTGAAAAATTCGAATAAGACGAAAAAGATCATGGGTTCTATCCTAGCTGTACTTTTATCCAGAATTATTCGAAAATTGGTAGACCAATATGCGTTTTAGCAACGAATTTCTGGCTGCCGCTTGGCTCTTAGACATTTTCCTGATTTTTTCCTCCGAAAGAAACACAAAAGTAGGTCAGTTTCCACTGAAAGACCTCCAGGAAGACAACCTAACCCAATAGGAACTTATTCAGACTTCCACATCAAATACTACCTAGATGTTCTTGGTCGCTTTGACCAAGCGAAGCTGACACAATTCTCACGAGTTCTTGGCCCATGGACTTGGTTAATTACGCTAGACCAAGTGATATTAGTTAACAATAATTTATGAGAACAGTAAATATAAAGAAGAAAAGTAAACTACATAAAAAAATTGAGATTTGCATCATGCCTAATGTAAGAATACGTCCCGTTCTCGGGACGCAAAGTGTCCCGTTTTCAGAAAGAGAGCAACTCACGATAACAATTTCAAACAAGAAGAGGCCAAAAATCAAAAACTCCTACGGTAATGTCTAGTAGCCCGGCGATGACGGAGCATGCTCTATACTTGTCACACATATGTAAGTTGGTCAGAATTCTGCTATCTAACACTTAGTTGTAACTACATTACACAGCATGAAGTGACAGAATGAAACACTGGGAATAGTTTAAGCGAAAGTCGTTGGGTTTAACTGTCCAAACACTTTCACGCCAATAATTTGAATCGTACGAACTTTCGTATAATTATTCAATATATTCTATGTCTACCCGGCACTAATGCCTCCGTGTAAAGGATCTTTTTTTCTTGTGGCTAAGTTGTAGAAACAAGTTGCAATTTATAAAGTAACGTTAATTACTGAAGTTAATTTTAAGAAATCCCGCCAAGAATTTCATTCTTTTCTAAAATCTGCACCAAATATACTGAAGCAAAACTTTGCTCTTCAGAAAAATGCAAGATCATATGAATTATTTATTTTCATGTTTCTTTTCATTAATAAATAAGAACTGAAGAAATGTGTGTTTTCTTGAATTCACATATTCCCTAAAAATTAAAAAAATATCCCGTTTTGAGAGAAAAATAAATGGTCACTTTAATCATCCCTCAAATTTCCAGTTAATGGTAACAGCAATTACCATTGGGTAATTCCAGAGTTAATTACAACATTACAACAATTATAAACCCATGAATGAAATGGAACAAATTTCCTTTTAATTCTGTAACTGTTATAATGCCATTACAATTAAATGTCCTTTTAAATAGATATTTTTTGCTGTCTTTCTTCCGTTGAGAAAAGTTGTTGTTGGATCCATATGTTTGCTATTGGCAAAAGTTCCTAGCTGTATCTGTGTGCTGGTTTTAGCACTGGAACTTTTTTGTCTTGGAGCAATTAAATTCAATGTCATGGATTTTAATCATTATAAGGTATAAATGTATTTATTACTTTGAGAAAAAATGGAAAAGTAATAAGAAATTAGAAGAATCGGCTTAGTCGCTTGGCTCATGAATTATACGGAACAAAAAAGTAATATTTGTTAATTTTGATTAAATATTAGCAGATGTAAGGCAAAATATGCTGGTATATCTAGACTTCAACAACCCTAAGGTTTTTATTTTATTCTATTCCTCAATATCTTCAGAATGCTGCTAAACAATAACAATAAATTTTTATCTGTATTTATGCGCCAATGAATTTAAAAAACGGAAAAGGCAGTAAATACCGTGTAATTCTCTGTTTTAAACAAATTTGGCTGCATTTATGGTGGAATGGAATCTCCCTCTCCGAAAATCTCATATTCAAATCCTTGTGTTAGTTCTTCACAGCTAGTAATTGTTTTGCACGAAATATGTTTCTATAATTAGTAGCCGTAATTTTTCGTATTTCCTGGTATTTTATACGATTAACATACTTAAATATAATTTTGAATTATACCTCTCTTTTCACTTTATCAACACAAAAACAATCTGATAATTTTCCTGCATCTGTTGAAAGTTAATCTTATTCATATCGCGGTAATAATCTTTAAAAATGCTTTATTAAAAATATTTCTAAACTACTGATTATTTGAATATTTGTAATCACAAACTTACATTCTTCCGTACCTCTGTTTCTAGTTTCATAGATATGGCATTTAAATCATCTTTATCTATGTTTTCTGTTGAGAAATTCTCAATTTCTTCCAATGAATTCACCAGCGCTTCTCCATTAAACAGTATTAGAGAAGATTTAACATACATTACAACTTCCATTCAAAACCATTAAAGTGCAGAAAAGTTAATTCTGACATTAAATTTAAATACAATGGAGCCTCCTTAGTACGCCTTCTTACTTTAGTCTAATTTAAACCCTTCATTTATTCCACTGCTAAAAAAAAATCTTTATAATTTCACATAACTTCGACATAACATTCTATAGTGCTGTGACGATAAAAACCCGAGGTCCAGTTGATTTCGTGTGTTCCTTTTATTTTTTGCAAATAAATAGTCCTTTTTACTTTTAATTATTTATTTTGACGATCACGAATACCACACAAACACATCTGGCTACACAACATTTAGAAAATCATTTTAAATCGTCCAATTCACCGATTTCATCTTCAGACCCCTCTCATCTATGTTTTATTCAGACTGACTGAATTTCCCATCGGATAGGGAAGATGCGCACTAAAAAATTCCCTTTCTAGAGATTACTGTGGCCCAAGTTGCCACAAGTACATCCGACGCTTTAAGCTATAATAGAAAATAATTTTTTATTATGAGAAAAGAAGAAAGACATAAATTCAATTTGCAGTAATTTAATTAGAATCCAAAATCAAACATGACAATCGGAATTAGCATTTTTAAAAAACCAAATTAAAATTTGAACATTTCATTGCAAACTTCCCTAAACAGAAAGAAAAACCAAAAAGAACACTGCAATGAAAATAATCATTTTAATTTATATCTATTGTAATAAAATATTCTACGATATCACAAAATATTCAATAATGATAATTATACCTTTGTAAAATGTTCTGGGTAACAATTCCAAATGAAAAATATCTATATATGGTAACTCAAGATGGGTTATTGAAATAGAAGTGTAATTATCATTAAGTTTTGTTCAATTATATTAAAAAGTTGGGAATTTTTTAAGATGTTAAAATATTTTAAAATCTATTAATATTGTCTTAAATTATAAGTATAATATTATATCAAACTGATTATCAAATCTTTCTGAAAAGTAGGCACATACCATACAATATACACTGCTAAATTAAGAGGTTTTCGCATTATGAACCAATGTTCGATTGTACGTCGTTTCGGAGTGGTTTCTTGAAAGACGTACTAAAGAGGTTTCCCTATATTTCTTTTTAATAGAAATTAATAAATAATTTTTAAATATCTTTTGTAATACTACTAAGTTGCCAACTCCATAGAGGACTATGGTTTTGTTTAAAAAGTTCACGCCGATGCTGCAATTCATGTTTCTCTCCCATGGGCGGCTACTCTAAGAGCACTTTGCTTTATCGGGCGGCTCCGAACTAAAGCGAAAAATTAAATTTTACCGCAATGATAACCAAGGTTGTTCTGTATTTTTTTATCACTATTGTTGTAATATGTTTATAATATTGAGTTCAAATAGAATAAAGCCTACTTTTTCAATTAATATAGGTTAAATTTTCATTATTTTAATTTTAATCTATATGGAAATTTTTTTCTAGTTACTAAAGGAACTAAATTGTTGGTGGTGCGCACCGCCTAATGAAACATTCAAGTGCGAACCACCGGTGGTACGCGCCGGCGTGAACGTGTTAACCAAAAAAAGAAATTGAAAAAATTCAGTTCTTCTTAAATCTGTTTGTCACTGCATATCGTCACTGTTATATCAAAAGGTCGGAAGTCCAAATTTACCAAAACTTTCTTATTGATGAATAAAACTTGCATAGGTTAGCTATATGTGCCGTCAGATTGTTATATGTGATATGTGATTGTTGCATGCTGTCACAAAATGCCATGTTGCTAGTGGTTTCAGTTGTTGCATCATAATTTCGTATGTTTTGTTGTGTATGGTTTTGGACATACGACATTCTGATATAACAACAGCGACGACATAAGTTTCGGGAAGAAAAGAACTGAGGAGAAATATAGTGAAAAAAGTATTCATCTGTCGAATTAAACGAGAGCAGATTAGACAATCCTTAAAATCAGATCTTTTAATACCGTGAAAAAACGCAGAAAATTTAATCTGACATTGAATGTGAATAGTTTGGTTTAATATATATCAGTTAAAAAGGAATTTTTATCTATCTTTTGATCGCATCTGACTTGCCAAGCCTCCATTGTATAGACTGTGGTTTTATTTAAGTCAAAAAGAAATTTCAGAAAGAAAATTTCAGTTCCTCTTAATCCTTTCTAAGGCCGTGGGAATATACTTCCCACCAAGTTAATCAATTTTAAATGCATTTTTTGAGGTTGACGTAAGTTCTCGCTAACGTTTTCGCCGAAACAAAAACCTAGATGTTCCAATTTCTTATCTCGAACCATAACGAAGTGCCTTGACTTGGCAATTAATTACTAATTAATAAAATTAATTAACAAAAATTAATGCCATCCAATAAGCTAAATGAATTTCTTTTCTGAAATTAATCTCAATACCTAAGTTTTTTATTATACCACTACTAGGAGAAAACGGCCTTATAACAGTTCTAAATTACGTATGTTATTCAGAAAGAAAAGAATAGGAGAGAAACATAGTGGGAAATATTCAACATTCAGATTAACCCTTTAATTAGCCATTTTTTCCAGTAGTGGTATAATAAAATAACTTCGGGAATGAGATTAATTTAAGAGAAAGAAATTCATTTAGCCTTATTGGATAACATTATTTTTTGATAATTAATTTTTTAAATTAATAATTGATTACCAAGTCAAGACAGTTGTGGTTTGGTATTAGAAGCTGGAACGTCTAGGATTTTCTTTCATCGAAATATTTGGCGAGAACTTACGCCAACCTTTAAAATTGCATTTAAAAATTGCTGAATTGGGTGGGAAGTAAAGTTACCACAGCCTAAGAAAGGGTTAAACGACAGAAGAATAAGTAGTCATTAAAATCTGCTCATTTAAAACCGTTGAATGCAGAAAAGTCATCTGAGAATGAATGTAAATATTTTGGTTTAATAGAAGGCGATTTTTAAATATCGTTTGCTCGTTTCTGACCTACTGAGATACCATTTTATAGAGGGTTGATTTTATTTTTAAAGATATTGCCATTTTAAAGAAATTTAAAAGTTCGGTTTTTCTTAAGGGGTTATAGAACCTTTAAAGGTTCCTTTTTATAGATTTTTTTATGATTTTATTTGAAAGCTCAAATCATTCTGAGCATTTTAAGTGTTACAGATTGGTGTTGTTTAAATAGTTTAGACGATATTGCCAAATACCATCTCAATACATATTAGATGTTTAGTAAATTATTTTTTAATTTAAATGCTTCTATCTCAAAACTATATTTTCAAAGATTATACGCAGGATTCCTGAAGTATTCTTCATCGTATCGTTATGAAATTTTCCACGTATATATTTCCAAACAGAATGAAGAAGGAATTGGTGCAAAAACAGAGCATTCTAGTTTCGTAGCCAAGGGCAGGGCTTGACCTACCCCCGATAGCTAGTAAGAATATCTGTAAATGTCTTTTTTCAACACTAAGACTAACATTGCTGGGAAGCGACATTCCATATTCGTAACAGTATATATATGTTTGCAATGCTTAAAATTTTATATTGACTTTAAAATTCATATTGATAAAGAAACCTGTCTTATTTCATCGCGGTAAAAAAAATTATCAAATCCTTTAAGTATTTGACACATTATAAATTTTTGAAATTTCACTATTTTTGAGTTGCTTTTTCGTTGTTAAAGGTCCAATAGTCCCCTTAAGATAGTTCGTCGTTGCATATGTGTTGCAGAAAGAAAAGAATATAGAAAAAATATAGGGCAAAAAAAAAGTATTCATCCGTCTGTGTTATCAAAGTCAGTGACGTGAAATTCCTAATAAAAGAATACGGTCAGATAACTTCTAGTGAATTCTCCCATTATTATTTTTGCTAAAAGCTATTATTTCTGGGAAAATTCTGTCGCTTTCCGACTTAATTAGCATATTAATAGCTCTTTTCCCGAAGAACTGAAGGGAGGGAATTTTTATCTTTTCTTGCCAAAAGCTCTCCGAGACGAACAGATTTACGTTCTCATAAACTGAGATTCACAGGTAATGAACGAAGACTGGGCCCCGTTTTGCAGAGGAAATTGCTTAATGTCGTTTATTAAAACGGAAAGAAAGCACTTTCCTTTTTTGAATGAAATGATTAGAATTTGGCGAAAGAAAAAGAAACCTCTGTTCCCTCAAGACTGTATTCTTATTTCTTATTAATGCATTTCTTTGTTTGTTTAGCGCATTCGAACGAAAATGGCTTTTTAAGTTCTATGGTATAATAAAATAATGATTTTGGACATTCTCATGAGAATTCTTGCGTTATTTGGGTGTAGGAGGTTATTTAATACGTGAAATACTAAATCTGGGCATTTTTGGCTTCTTTCTCGCAATGTGTTTCTGTCAATTTTAATATCGAATGCCATTTCGCTTAAATACTTGTCAAGTGAAGAAAGCAAACCAATTAAGAATAAAAAAGAGAGATAAGCAAGAAATGGGAAGGTTATTATTTTTCTTTTTGTATCAATTTCGGATATTTTTATGTCATGAGATGAATTTCATCGTATGTCATTTCAATACTGCAATAATATTCAATAACATGGCTTGAAATTGCTTTATACGCAAATAAAATTAATTTTCGCCACTAAAAAACAATCTTCTAAAATAATGAGAAATAGAATTCGTCAACATCAAAATTGCAGATTTTGAAAATAATTGCTTAAAAAAGCAATATAATATAATATAATACAATACAATACAATACAATATAATGCTTACTAAGCTCTGTATAGAATATGATAAATAAATTAGAATTTCATTTTTGAAACATACGAAGAGTTAATATTATGCATAACTATTTGGAATTTAAGTATCACTTATGGAATTTAGACATTAAGTCTCTGTAAGGGAAATATTATCGTCATTTTAGCAAGCGAAGCTCCCAGGAGCTTCAGAAGGAACCTAAATGATACTAGAAAGGACCGAGTTGTATTTTAAGATCTCGCTTAGTTTGCAAATGTTTGATACTATTTGATTTGAATCCTTTTTTTAAAATCTTTTACTTAAAATTCTACCTCTTAATCATCCATCCAATCTTAAATATATCTCTATCAATCTCTTAACAAGGCAGCAAAATAAGCAAAATATTTCCCAAAAAATTAAATAATATTTTATATCAAACGTACTAAAATAACGAAGGTGCATTTTTTATTTCCTGGTTAAAAAGAAGTTGTCTCAAACCTCACTCTTTAGAAGAAGACTGATATTCACTCTTCTTATAAATTTATGATAAGTGTCCACGCACGTTTAAAGAGATGATTTTGTAAGATTAAATCCTTCGGCCATCTTTCTTTAATACAATCTCGTGCAAGAAATAATTGGATCATCATTCACGATTATGTTCCTAGTTATGATAGTTTTTTTGCCAACCAGTATCTTAAATAAGTGTAAATGTATATTTACTTTGGAATCTCTTGCCTTAACCCACATTCTTAATTTTTATTATAGAATGTGTTCTACAACATATGAATTGGTTCAGGGCTCGGCAATCGCACCTGTTTATCTTTCAGAACATAATTAGGGATCTCTTTGAGTTAGTCAATAATATCCGCATAACAAAATAAAATAGAGAATTTAAAATTTATATTATAAATGACAAAATAAAACAACAGGCGCAAAAATCAAGGAGATGTGGAATTTCAGCCGAAGCTCTGTTGATTTAAACATGCAGTTCTCGGTTCCGTAACCTTTGATTAATTTAATGTAGTTAGATTAGCCTTCCGTTTTGAAGTAACTCGAGGGGTATTTTGGGACAGACATCGTAACTCTGAACCGCAGTCAGATGGCGAGGACGAGCCAGCATCTCCCAAACTTCCGCTCCACACCAGCGGGAGAGAGCTTGACCCATGATAAATTTAACGTGAACTAGATCCGTATGCATGGAGGATAACCCCGCATGTCCCTCCTATCCCGAAGCCGAAGGGGGGGGGCACGGTGGCCTAGTGGTAAGGAGGGTTTCAGGCTTGAAACCGATTTCACTCGATATGTATGGGGCCTGTTGCACGCTAGATCATACGTGGGGGGTCAAACGATCTCCCTTTGGTGTGATACTGAAGTTTGGAGAGGGGCTACCTGCTCAGGTATCGTCCTGGTCATCCGAACGTGGCTCAAAATTACGACGTACGTCCCAAAATAGCCCTCGAGTTGCTTCGAAACGGGGCGTTACTACTAAACGGAAAACTAAAACTGCCAAGCGTCCATCTGTTGTCTTTGAAGCGTCGTAGTAATGAAATTTCGGTTGGTCTTTTAAATAAACAAATACACAAATGTGACTGCACTCTATGTATAGTTATGATAAATTTATATATAACCGAGCTATAGTGTTGTACTCCTTCGCGAAACAAATTGTGCATCTCACTATCGTACATCTCTTCTAATATTAAAAATTGAAAATATTTATGTAAGAACCATTTGAAGTGTGGTGTCCATTTTACAATATTTGCGCCAAAACGATGCATTCATGCCAATACAGACCGTTTGACCTAAAACTAACAAATTTTTCCAAGATGTATTCTAAAGGATGGGAATGAGCGCCTTGGAGCGATTTTTTCAAATTTAATTATAATTTTATAACTTATTTCCGGAAATATTAACACACTAAAATTATTTTTACGACATCTTAAAATTCAAAAAAATATCTTTTTAATGATATCAATTTAGTTGCTGTTAAGTTTTATCTTGAATTATGACTTTTTTTAAAAAATATATATATCTTTATTTGTATTTTGCAATAATGCTTCTAATTTTCGCAATGAAATTTAAACCGTTTTCATTGTTTCTAAGAATATTTAATCGTGTGTTTTTCTTCCATTGTTGAAAGCTAAGGAATCAAAATTCTATATATTTTTTCACGTCCTTTGGCAATATCGAAATGTATTTTTTTTCTTACTTTCTTTCCTCAAACTGTTTGTCAAATCTATTAATAAAGCCCTCTAAGATATTAAAACGTTAATTACCACCTTTAAAAAAATTATTTTGACCTGCTGGGACACGGGAAAGAACTGATCATGCACAATCATGAAAATAATGTCAGAATTATTTTTTGACAAAAACTGTCAAAAATAATGTTTTTGAATGTAGTCAAGCGAACAAAGTAAATTTGTTTCCCGTGACGTCCTAGAATTAAACTGGCTGCCTTTACGTAAGCCAGCCTTCTTATTTTGTTTGGTATGCCACGTTCACCTGCCATTATGTATTTATATGGCCAGTGTGAATCGTCTCTGAGCTGCGGATAAAAAAGCAAAAGGTTTCACATGAAGCATGCGTGATTCACACGGCCAGAACAAATACATTTCCTGTTAGACACACTTGCTTCACGTGGAGTTTAAAGTGTTAATTCCGAAATACCATAACAATATATCCGACTATACTTATTATTTAATTTTTATCAGCATGTTTCAATCCAGCTAACAAGATGTTAGGCGTGCTCGTACAATGTGGCCCAGCGGGTAATGTTTGAAAAACGATCTAATATATGGCGCTAGATTCGAGAAAATGAGACCAATCTTGGTGCGCATGATCATTAGAGCGAGCAATTGTATAGGTGTGTGTTTCGTTAGCGAGCGGTGAGTTTAAGTGCATGGTAAGTAATTAACAGCAAAAAAATCGTGGACCCGCTCTTTTGCTCCGTCTGTGGCCACAGAAGCAGTGGCCGTGGACATTTCTTTTTTGTCCTCTTGCACCAATCCAGTGCGTTTGAACTTGTCATACAGCCTAAAGAAGAGAATTGAAACACATTTTTGATGACAAACGTGGAGGGGGAAAAAACGAAGCACTGCGAAAACTCGAAATTTGGCTTACCATTTTTATAGTCCGTTTGTTCGGTCAGTTTATTTTTGGGAAACTCCTCCTTCCATGCCCGTTGCACTGACTTAACATTTTCATGGCATTTCAAGCACAATAAACACTCGAACATCTGTTCAATATTTATTCATTTTCGCTTGTGGCAATCACAACTGAAGAACACACTTAAACTCACCGCTCGCTAACGAAACACACATCTATACAATTGCCCGCTCTGATGATGATGCGCGCCAATTTTAGTCTCAACTGAAAGCAGCTAGCTTCATCTATTAGATTCTTTTTCAAACACTACACGCTGGGCCACCGGTACAATACGAGTAAAATGTGGCGCATATTTTAATGTCGGAATAAACTGTGCATTTTATATGGGGAGTAAGAAACAGCACCGTAAAACATAACGTGCAGTCAGGTGTTAAATATCGCAGACAGTTATGTTTTCATGAAAATGTGACGTCATGTGACTTGGTTTTTTTCAGAGAGGTTCATAACACAACTATTAGAGCATGTTTAAGGCTTCTAAAATAATATCGCCTTAATGTTTGCCACAATTAGTTTAAAAATACTTTGTTTAGGAAGGTATGAATATCAAATTATGTACAAGAAATTTAATTGAAATTAAACATAGCCATCATCCCCAGCTGGTCTCCAAAGGCGGCTAGTAAAATAATATAGCCCATAAATCACAAACACAAAAGTCCTTCTCTATCACTGCGATTAGAAATAACAGAAACAGCAATAAAGTGTAAACTGTCTTATTTTTATTCATACTGATTAAACAGAAATTAAAATTTTATCATTGATTTCAATAAATAAAAAGAATTTATTAAAAGAATAATGTCGTGGCGTTTGGGCTTAAATAATATTAGTAAACACTACATATTTCTCGCATTGGAGAGTTAATGCTGAGAAATCGATGAAAGTGTATTCCTTCCCTACATATTGTTATCAAAATAAAAAATAATGTTAGTTTTGTTATTTTTTTTTATTTTAATTGTTTTCTACTCTTTAGTCATTGATTTATAATCATGACTAATTTATAATCATTATCATTATAAATATTATGGACTCTTGAATTTAATTTTTCTCCAATTCACTACCAGGTGCATCCTTTTTCATGGAATCAAAATTTAATTAAATTAACCATTTAATTTATTATTAAGTTCCGAAAATACCGAAGTAGCACATTGTCACCAAGAATACACAAGTCTACAGAATTTAAAAGCTCTATCATCAGTAAATGAGCAAAAAAAAATTGATAGCAAAATTCCATCTTTATAAACATGACAAGTTAAATATAAGTGTACAAAAAATGAAAAAATGGATAAGAACTTCAATTAGAGAACATTATTACAGCCTCTTTCACTAAGTTATTGCATTCAAAAACTAGACATACTTTCCGTTTCTTTGCAAGGAAAAACAAAACACTTCTTGGAATTAAGATTATTAAATGTCATCGAAAACAATGAAATGTTTTATTTATTTTCCATTATCATATTTCGTTGAGTCACAAGAAAAACTAAAAAGTTAATTAATCGCTCACAAATTCTTTTACATGTAGTAAGACACAAGAAAATATATTTATTTAACTAGCCGAGGCTTATTTTGCTCGCTTAATTGAAATACAAAATTAAAATTGCCATTTTTAGACAGGCGAAACAATGTTAGTCATCTTGGAAGTAAGAAGCATACTGAATAAGATAATTAAGAAATGATTAATTACTATTCAGTTTTACACATGAGCTATCTCATTATCATTCTGTATGTTTTCATGCTCTTAGGTCATTCTTAAAAGTAATTACGTGCTGCATTTTTTTTAAATACTGGCCATTTTCATCTTCAATCTTTAGCCATTTTGGAGAGTGAAGAAACTGCAGAACTAAATAATTTTACTTAATAATCATAAAAGCAAAAGTGGAAATTAAAAAAAATGTCTATCTTTGCAAAAATATTATTGTAATCGCAGGTGTTTTTTCATTCTTTATTTATTCTTCCCCCTCAACACATTCTTATTCGCAGACGGTTTTTTCCTTCTTTTTGTTAGAAGTGTTCAGATGAAAAATAACTGTTTTATATACAAATTATGATTCCATTTGCATTCCAACAAAAATAAACGCAATAAAGAAGCCAATTATTCGATAAGAATATTTGAAACTGAGTCTAGACAGGCTTTTTCGCAATTGTTAAAGTCTAGCAGATTTATGAAAACATAATAGAAGATCTCATAAATCATACAAAGAGGCGTAAATCCTGTGAAAAGAAACGTAATTCACAGAAAATATTGTTTGATCACGTTCGGCTTGGATTAGATGTGACTTAGAAGAGAGATTCAGCAGATAGAGAAAATGAAGGAATAAGCCTCAATAAGATGATTCATTCTTTTCAGTATGTTCTTTGATCTAGTTGGAGACGTTTACACCAGTCATAATCGCAGAATCACACTGATTATACTTTTCGATAAGAAGAAAAACCAAACGATCTAAGGAAAATAATACCATCTGTAAAGTTCAGACGAATAGGAAACTTTAGGCTTTCCCTATTTTTTGATATTGAAAATTTGTTCGAAAAGTTTTACTAACATTTATATTTGCATAGGTTTTGTTTGAGTTGTTTTCATTTATAGAATAAAGCAATAATTTTAAAAATATAAGCTAATTTAATTTTCCCTACTGTGATTTCTTCAAGCAGAACTCATCAACATTTTTATTGAAATCATTAGTCGTTCATCACGACCCAAAATACCTAAAAAGTACAATAAAAAATTTAAAGGAGATTCGAACCTCTAGTCCTAAATATCGTAATACGACAAAGTTTTAGGCTTGATACGCCTGTTCTTACATTATTTTTAAAAATTTACTCTTAATTATAGCAATAATCACGTACATACAAAAATTGTATTTAATACTGCCTCAACTTGCATGTGTATAAGCAAATCAACTAAAACAATGAAAAGTATTATTGTAAAATACACTTAAAAACATTTAAAAAAATATTTTAAATTGAAAAAACAATTGCACGGAAATAAAATCAGTACCGCTGAAGTGCGTTAGACGTTTAAAACAGACTTCATTAGAATGACAATGGTCAATTTTATCCGACGGTACATCGACATTTATTTACAATTATCAGAAACGATAGAAGTAGTTATAAGGAGGAGGGGCAAAAATTTATTGACAACTACAAGTATCAGGTACAATAGGGGGTGGGGGTGGGGTAGACAACAAAATTTTTAAAAAATTTCTGAAAAATTAGCTAACTTTTCTGGTCGCTGTTGCTTTTTTTTCATAAAAGTCCTAATTTTTATCAGCTAAAATAAAATAAAAATTTAATTTTTCCCGCCAAAATAGATGGGGCAGGGCTTCCGCTCCCTCCTCAATTCACCGCTGAAAGATACTATGGGCAAATACGCGCAAATAATCCCACAAACCAACATAAATATTAAAAATTTCTTCATTAAATTGTAAAATTCGTGATTCTAGGTGCATTTAATCTACAAGTGTGCCAAATTCCATGGCTATAAGTGCGATAAATTCATCAGGAAACCGCACACACGCACTTCCTTCTATAAGTATAGACACTGATTTCTTAGACACTCACTGACATTATTCATCTGTATTTTCTTCTAGAACTGAAATAAGAATTGCATCCGAGCCAATACGTAGCAACATTTTCACCCAACAAATATTTATAAGCATTCGAACAGCATCACCAGCGCCATCATTTCCACAGAACAAAACATTCTCCAAAGCACCTACTTCCTCATTTCCCAACCATTCGTACAGAATATCAAACAACTGTCTCAGCATGCGATCTCGCCGAATGACTTTCCGACGAAATAAACTGAGCAGGATATAAATAAGCAATTTCTACAGTCAAAGCGACATGTTGTTCGCAAAAAACCGATAATTTGCAGGAGAGGGAGGCAAATATCTCTGCAGGGAACTCTCCATCGCACTCGATATATCGGAAAAACATCAGAAGCTTATCTCGCCGGAAAGAACGGGGGGTGGGGAGAGAGGCAGTCAGACGAGTTAAATTCTACTAGATGACAAGAGTTCGTCACAGCAGACACGCTCGTGTGACAGTGAGAAAGAAACGGGAGAGATTAACATTGATTTTGGAGGCTTCGTGAATTTACGTGAGTCGAGAAGAATATTAATGAGGGAGAGTTCATTGGCTTCGGTCGGAGGAAGATGTTTCGACTTGAAGAGATTCGGAATCTGTCGGAGAAAAGTGGAGAGTGTTGTTTATCGATGTCAAAGTTAAGTATTTTGAAACCTCTCTACAGCGACCATCCTCCATTCCCCGAAAAAAATGGCCGTTCAGAGGGGTGGTCGCTCTAAACGGGTTTCACGTTTGGACGTGCAAAGTACGCGTTTAAACAAGCC
Organism: Araneus ventricosus; assembly: GCA_013235015.1. Taxonomy (NCBI): domain Eukaryota; kingdom Metazoa; phylum Arthropoda; class Arachnida; order Araneae; family Araneidae; genus Araneus; species Araneus ventricosus. The sequence continues at coordinate 25,072 of BGPR01020150.1, forward strand.
CTAATTCGATATTTTTGATAAAGCGAGTTTTAAGAATCACCTAAAGTTAAAAGTACTTTACTGATTTCTTTCGAAAAAAGACGCAATTTGTGTTTGCTTCAACTCTTCAGCAGTGGTAGATTTTGTCACTATGGGGCCACAGGCACAAAATTGTTTTGAGGCCCCTATTCGTACCCTACCCATAGTCGCAAATTCGCCATTGCCACTAAGGTGTACGTCGAATAGGTTTTGAGGCTCCGTAATTTCTCGAAGCCCAAGGCGATCGCCTCTAACACCTATGCGGTAAACCGCCACTGCCTTTTAGCTTTTACGGATATAAGTTTTTTTCCGATTTTGTTTTTTAAATTGGAAAAATAAATCCCTAATCTTTCCCTCGGTAGTTGTTGAGGAATGGGCAATAATTTAATCTATTTTTTCCTAAAGTCTGTTGAGCTGAGAGTTTCATTTGCTGATGGTCACAACCCATATCAGCAGCTTCTTTGTCAGTGAATCAGCGCCTGAAAGGCTCAAATAAACTCGGTAGAGGTCAAAGGTTGCTTTTCTCTTCACAATGGGAAAGGAATGATTAATTTTTATATGATTTCCGATGTTTTTCTCAATTTTTGTTTTTTCTTTCCTCCCTTTTCTCGTAATAAAAGGTCGAAGGTCAGAGAGACGAAAGGAATGCACTTCAATGAAATTGGGGGACGACCAACCTGGCCGCTCAAAAGGGTTGAATGGCGGTTAAACATAGTTTAACTTAACATTATATATTTGCGCCAAACATTCTGTGCCCAACAAAAGTGGACGTTGATACGCATAAAGATCTGTCTATCAACGGTCATTTAGTGAAATTTAAAATTTTATAGTAAATGTACCAAATTCCCCCCCTCCCCTTCCCGAAAGAAAGATGATTTTGCCTTTTGTTGGCGTGTCGAAACTAAGTACTCAACGAAGTGGATTCCCAAAATCGCAAAGTCAGTTTATTGATGCGAACGTTTTTCCAAAAACTATTTGTATACAATATTTGATGTCAGAATGCAATCACTCAACATGAATATTTTGTTTGTCATTTTCGGTAATTAATCAGAAATAATGAGTTTTTTAGTACGTTTCACCTAAGTTAGGTTAATGTGACCAAGGTGAGGTTAAGTGATTTATGTAGGTTAACTTTGTGAAGAAGAAGAAAAAAATGTTGTGAGGAAGCTGTGCATTCATCATGTTACATCCACGATATTATAATTTAAAATTTTAAACAGGCAATGTGTTTTTGCGTAAACAGAGTATGCTATATCAGAATTCGGTAAAAAAAATTCTATCCACTGATGCCTCATTCATCGTTCCAGCCTTTGTTTTACCTGAGAAATAGGAATGTTGACAACAGAAATAACACTTAGATAATATCGTATGATCATTGTTGCTAAACCCAGTTTAGTTTTATTTTTTAGCCCCGTTTCGAAGCACCAGGAGAATTATTTTCGGACAGACTTCAGAATCTTGACCATGATCAGATCACGGTCATGGTAGTTGATCCGGCATATTTCTACGGCACACCATCGGGGGAACGTTCGACCACAACCTATTTAACGTGCACCCGACACAGGTACACAGAGGATGTGCAATGGAATTGGGACTCGAATTTTGAAACCTCTAATCCCAATACCGAAATTCTGTCAACGGGCCAGTTTAGCTTATCTAAACGCAGTAGTTCTATGTCCTGACACATACATAACATGTTTATTCAGTTTATTAATTTTGAAATATAAACTTAAATATATTTTTTTAAATATAGAGTCAAATGAAATCCTTAAAGTAAAAATACATATTCTGCTTTATAAATTTGGTGTTTTAACCCTTTGCACTCTTATGTCGAGTCAGACTTGACATTCTTAAAGATACATTTTTTACACAGTCTTGTTGGATAGCGCTTCTTATAAAAACCATATAATACAGATTAATTTTTAGGCATTGAAACAAATTAATAACAATATTTTTTAGCTTTCTAAAGCGCTAAATCAATCTTTACACTCACACGTGTATAATTAGGCATCTTATTATCTTTCGGAGAGCAAAGGGTTAACCCTCTGACTGCGGATTTTTTAAAATCACTATTTAGCTGCAACGTTTGCAAACTTGTTCAAACACCGTTGAACCATGTGAGTTGTTATTTATGTGCAAAGCTTTATTAGTATAATATTATCCAACGCTATAAGGGTACTAATTAAACACATTAACCTATGAAAATCGCAGGATGCAGCAGAAAATAGACTTTTTTCCAACCCGCGGGATACGCAGTTAGAGGGTTAAATCTTACGTGTAGATGAATAGAGTCCCCATTAATCCCACATTGAAGTTATGAATCAAAAAAAGAATCTACTCGCATTTCAAAACTCAGGAATTACTTCCGCCTCGTTGTCAGATAAATAATTACACCTTGTGTGTGTGTGTGTGTGTGTGTGTGTGTGTG
>BGPR01020151.1:0-28228 GCA_013235015.1 Araneus ventricosus
GCTAAACCGCTCTCTTCTTTTTGTCTCCGTACTTTGAACACTTCGCACGAGTTAAACAAATCTTGGAATTTCATTTTCCTCTCCCCATCATTGCTACGACGATATCAGAAATTATTTCACCTCATGCATTTTATTGCCATGTCCCGAAGTACGAATCTCTGCTTTTTGGTGTTTGTATGCCTGACCGGTAGTGCCATTCTTTGTTTTTTTCCCTATGTTTTCTCTTTTTGGTAGGAACGCGACTCAGTTAACCTTGAATGACTTTGCACACTGATTAGGACCATTCAAAAATTTTGGAAATTTAAACGAAACATCACATAAGAATTAAGGTAACGTCATTGGATGTTTGATGGCATATTAGAAGCTACGAAATAAAAGCGAAAGTTAAATACATGCTACTAAATAAAAGAGGAAGTAAAAAGTCTGTCTTGGAGTTAATGTCCAAGAGTCCAGCAATATTTTGTGTCATACATCATATTAACAATCCTTCATTCACGTGATTTATGAATGAAGGATTTACGAAACAGTAAATTGGATTGAATTTCATATTTTAACAATAGAAAAGCATTGTTACAAATTGCGCTTAAAATGAATTTTGAAATGTGTTTTGAATTGGAAAAACATTTTACCGCAATAAGATTAATACTATTTAAAACAAATTCATTGCTCTTTAAGATGGCGTAGAAATTATTTTTGCCCAATAAATATTTCAGAAGTTATTGGCGAAAAACGCCGAAAATCACTGTAATTTTCGTTATTTAATTAAATACCTTAAGAATTCATTAATTTTGAGAATAGCACAGTTGACCCAGAAGTGTATTCCAGAATGTCATCTGCAAATTTCATGTCGCTACCATTAATCGTTTAGGAGTTCTTGTTATTTAGGAGTTCTTGATTTATTAAAATATTTAATATTTCTCGTTATTCAAATTTGGTTTTGTTATCTTTATGTCCCAAGAAAAAATATTTTGGTCTCCTAAATGCAGAGACGTTTTTACTGTTAATGTTTTAATGATTGCTTAATATGAACTCTTATATGTTTTATATAGACTGCGCGAGTTCGATTTGCCCTAAACCTCTTACATTTTCCCCTTCAACCTTGGAAACACTGTGCACTCTTTTTGAGCGAGTGGGCCGACGAGTATTTTTTTAAAAAAAAGATGAGGTTTACTTCCTGAGATACAACTACTTTTCGAACTTGGCCAGTAATGTAAGACAATCGTCATTTAACTACACAGAAGAGACAATTATCGATGCTGGATAGGAGATATTTCTGAAAAATAATCCTCCGATTATTATTTACCACACTTATTTTTCTAGCGTAGCCTTAACATATTTTGTGGAATTCCTATAGAAGTTGCATATTGCAAAATTTCTATTTTTATGTGAATTCCCATATCATAAGTTTTACGGACCCTAAGTCATAAATTTTGGTATCTAAACATAAGTTTATTTTTCACCTAATCAAACTTCAATCACTTACCATAATCGTATCAAATCATATTACGAAGTAATGATCACAAACAGACAGTTTCAATCGTTTATTCTTTTATTGAAATTTATTAAATTCTCCCTTTTGAAACGTGCACTTAATTGTTGTTACCCAAACTTAATTAAAAGTTTCAACTGCTTCGATTTCAACTTCCAGTGCATCATTTGGGCCGATCCCATATTTAAACGAATTCAATTTTTTGGAACAAATGTTGACTACTTGGAGCTTTTAAATTGAGGACATATGGTAAAACTATGTACCATAAAGAATTTGTCAAGGAATATTGCCACCACAGTATTTCAATATTATTGCTCGAGATACCGTCATAAACTTGATTTTTATTTTATATTCCTCTCCAAAATTCACAATTCCATTATGTTTTTAAACTGAAGAAAACTAGCAAGTGCTGCAATTTTAGTCTCCTCCTTTTTTGGATATTATATGCTCTTAAATTCGTCGCCATTTTGTGTTTTGTAAACCAAAAAAGAAGAAAAAAAGATATATTCAATTATTAACCTTCCGTTTCAAAGCTACATGAGGGCTATTGCACAATTTTGAACGTTAATTCGATTAATTTTCAAACTTCTACACTTCACCAGCATAAGAACATTTGACCCACTATAGTAGATTTAACGATGTCCACATACATATCGGACTTTCTTCGGAATCGGTTTATTGACCCTATGCGGGGCCTATCACCGTTTGAAGCAGTGCAATTGAGTCATGGCTAATGAGGACAGCAATGGTATCCAGAAAAGAACTTAATATCCTGGCTTTATGATAAGTGCATTCAGTATTAGTAGGCTCCTGTAATAAATTTTAAACTGTCAGTGAACTATATTTGTAAAATAGTTCTCCAAAACCTTTTTACCGTATCAAACATAATCACCCAAGTTCAACTCATCTCCCAAACTAACGCAATAATGTAAATCCATTCAAATTTCAATTTACAGTTTTTATGGTTGCCAAGAAACTGCTGTTGGATCCCCCAATAAAACTGCATCCCTGGAAATCATTGCTACAAATATCCAATAGCCCATCGGAAGTGGAGGGGAAGGAAATTGAATTCTGTGCTCTGACTCCTTTACCTGTCAGCCGGGAAGAGTTACGCAGCAGGCGTTCGTGATATCAGGAACTATCGATTGAAGAAATCTCTAAATGGACTGACTGCCTCTTACACTGGATGTCTCCAAGTGAAGGTAGCCAGAAGATTCACCTAGTAGGAAATGATGTCACTCGCTTTCCGACTGTCTGTCTATTTCGATTTTGGAGGCATGAGGTGGGAGTCGGATAGGTGTGTGTTCGAGGAGGAAATGTTTGGATCTCGGCATTTGATGTGCGCTCCGAGCGAAGTTTTGAATAGATATTAAAATCTTTTCTGCTGTGTTAGACAGAGTTTTATTGTGATGTCCAAATAAAAACGTCTGTGTCAGTCGCTATATTATTGTTATTATTTGAATGACTAATAATTAAGGAGAATCAGTACCCCCTATGCTGTTAATGTTAATTTGGTCATATTTTAGGTATCTTTTTTCACAATGCATTATAGATATATATGTTTGAAATTTTTTGTACAGTTTAAGTAGACACTTATCTTTAAAGTGAGAGGAATTCTTACATTAACTTAGATTGGTTTTTAAAAATTTTTTTAACTGTGTGTCACGATGAATTTTTCAAAAATTGCCGTTTTTTGCACGCAATCAGCTCTATTAAGAAATATTTTCGAAATAATAGAATCAAATCTGCTCAGTATGTACATTTATATGTATAGAATATGTGGTAAAAATTTCAAAAGCCTATATACGGTCGAATTTGAGAAAATGGTACACTCAGTTTCAAAAATACCATTTTGAGATCATTCAAGTTAAAGGTAAAAACATTACCTCATCAAAATATTCCAACACAATAGAGTGCAATCTATGCATTTTTTTAACCTTTTCCTTTCATATTTGTCTTATATGCCTATTTTATTCCTCCTTCGTATTAATTACAGAGAAAAGACATATTTTGCCCTCAAAACGACATACAATCTCCATACGATAATGTTACTTTGAATAAATTAATGTATAGTTTCTAATGATCTACTACATATACAAGTTTTAATTTTTTTTATGTAGTTAAAGTAGACATTTATCTTTATACTGAGTAAAATTCTTTAATATAGTTTTTTTAAAAATTTTAACTGAATGTACTATGCATTTTTCGAAAATTACCGTTTTGCAACACGCGATCAGCACTATTCAAATATATAACGAATTTTTGAAAGTTATAGCATACTGACTCCCTTTAAGAGTTTAAAATATGCCAACTAGAATGCATAATTATGGAATTTAGAGCGAACTATGTTTACTGGAGTTGCGTTTGAAACATTAATGATCTCTCTAAATGCATTTTGCTGGGGAAAAATTTGTATTTAAAAGTTGCTATGAATATGGAGTAAAATTATTTTAACTTCAACTTTTAAGGTTTAAATGTTTTTTTACTTCCAGAAAAGTAGAATTTAATTTTCACTATATTCTATCAGTCAAATGAAAGTAATTGATTTATTATAAATTGCATCTAATTTTCCGTTTGGAAATATTTATCTCAAAAATTCGCTGTTGATCACAAAGGACGAACCATATATTTAAAAAGCCTGCGAAGAAGAAGCATTGTATTAATATTTGAGGTTAAAATGATTGCAGAAAAGCAAAATCTACGTATATTTTGAAACGGAAATTATGCACTATTATAATTTTAATTGTGCATAATTTCTATTGCGTGTTTTCTTAAGCATCTGTTTATCATTGAAAGAAATGGTAAAATCTTAATACTTTGCAGGAGGTCAAGATAATTCTGCTCCTACTCTTTATGTTCAAAGGTTTTCATTTAAAATGTTATCATTAGTCACAACATAATTTAAATTCTTTCTCATCTTTAACATTCTGTGGAACAAATTTTAATCAGTGACAATCGCATAACAAGACATTTATTTTCTAGAAATAAGGAACTTCTTCAAACTGGATGGAGAATTTTCTCTAAAAATCACCCTATTCGTGTTTTTGATGCTAAATGGCTCACTCTGGTTCTGTATTACTTTCACTGTCTTCAAAGAAATGTGATCCGAAAATTCGTTAAAAATTAAAAGCTCATAAACATGATTTCACCATTCACCGAATAAACTTTCAGCATTTGAATTGGTATTTGATATAATGGAATATGAAAATTTCTGTAAGAAGCCCATGCTATAGCAGGACCCGATGCTATCGAAATAGATGTATTTTTCCAGGCTGTCGCAAAATCCTAAATACATTATTAGTTACGGAGTTCTAGAGCAGCTGTTTACGAAACGGTTACGATTATTGAAGATCTATAATGTATTTTTTTAAAATGATTAGATAACTTACACCATAATGGGGTATGTTGTTACATTAGGTGGGGTTAATTGTTACATAAAATATGCTAATCAATAAAAAAATATATCTTTTTGTTTTTGGTATGTTATTATTTTAAAATCTCTATTGAATAACGATAGGTGTTATGTAAAGATTTTTAGTAGCTACCAGCTGCTCTAGCACTTTGAATCAGTTCAAGCAGACACATCATTTAAAATACTTGCTTTATTTGACACAAGCACAAAACATGAACACAAAAGACACCACACAGTAAAAACGTTACAATTCCTTTCAGAACATCACGATACACCAACGCTGCCGAATTGCCCACATCATTCAGTACTCAGTTCACAGCAGATCCGTTTCGGATTTCTGCTTGATTGCTTGCGCAACATTCTCCACCCTTTGAGGGTCGATGAGACACTCAAACCTATAACTCATACAATTTAAAAGATCTGATATTTCGGGTGTTTTAATACATCTTCCAGATCAGGTGTATTTCTTAGCAATTGCATCAGCAGATAAGGTACCAGTTTTTAAATTTGGATTTGAGACACAAGAATCACGCCCCCCCAAACCACTCTCCATATTTATTTGAGGATTACTCGACTGAATATCTAGAGGAAAAAGGCGTTGTATCGGACGTTTTAGGTCTTTACCCTAACCGTTCTTACCTTATCATCTTTTCCTCGAATCAGCTCAATGATTTTAGCCAGAGGCCACAATAAACGTTTCTTTGTATCGTCGCCAACCAGAACGTTTTCGCCGAGCCGAGGTTCTCGGACACAATTTTTGTCTCTGTTCCGTTGAACCAATTGGCCAAAATATTCACGCCTAAAGCGTTGCCTCAAATCATTCAAAAGTTTTGAACGAAACCTAATTCTATTTTGAAAATGACCGTGATCATTCGCCTCAAAATCCGTAACATCCGAACAACGATTTTCGATTAGAAATATGGAAGGAGTGAGAGGCACTAATTCCCGTGACTCTTCTGAAATATAAGTCAAAGGTCTAGAATTAACAACAGATTCACGTCCACAAAAAACAGTATCAAGTTCTTCAAAAGACAACATAGAATCATTAATAGAAGTACAATTCTTCTGGCAGTTATTTACAAAGCGCAAAATATATGCAAACACATTAATCATTCTATTATAGATAGACATCTTTAGACAATACCAAGGAAAACAATCATTATATACATTCAAAATAACCAATCCAGACCTTTTACTTTCAGTATGAGCAGTCAGGGGTTCACAACAAATTTCACCTTTTGGCCAGTTTTCAGGTGCATCTTTTAACCATGTGAGGCTCTCTCACCACCTGTAATCCAACAACCGGCGAGCAGAACACCCCCTAGACAGCATATCAACTACGTTTAGAACACCAGGAACATGTCGCCATAACCGAAATTGCGTTAACTGTCTGATCTCTTGAACACGGTTAGTTACAAATACCGACCAATCACCGTGTTTCTTGATCCACCATAGTGCAACCTCGGAATCTGATCAAAATGTCACCTTTATATTCGGCAAATTAAGTGCATCACGAATCTAATTGACAAGTCTTGCACCTATGCAGCAGGCCATTAACTCCAGCCGCGGAATGGTCAAAGGTTTTAGAGGTGCTACTCTAGTCTTTGCACGAATAAATGAGACACTAGTTCCTGCGTCAAGCATAGTTCTGACAAAAACACATGCAGAATAAGCAACCAGGCTTGCATCAACAGAAACATGTAATTCAGAAGACTCATTAAAAGCCATGAATCGGGACAGACACACTTCTTTCAATAAATACAATTTATTCACCCATTTAAAAAATTTCGTAGATACATCAGGTGGCAATTCAATATCCCAGACAACTTTTAATTTCCAAGTGTCCTGTAACAGTATTTTGGGTAGCAAAGTGACAGCATACAATATTCCTATTGGGTCGAAAATCTTTTGTACTAAAGACAATATTAATCTCTTAGAAATTACAGTTTCACAAGACAGAACTTCAAAATCAATGTTGGATCTCAATTTATCACCATCCAAATTCCATAAAAGGCCCAAAACAGAAGCATCGCCAGAATGTTTCGAGATAAATTCGAAAGCCACATTTTGAAACCTCCCCTTCACATCAACGTCTGTGTCCTCTCAATGAAAGATGCCTGATCACAAGGATCATTGACTCCTGTGAGACAATTATCAACGTAAAAGGAATCCTTTAACTTTCCCACCATATCATGAAATTCAGGTGGGGAATTATCCAAAAGATATAAAATTGAAGCATTCAAAAGAAAAGGACTACAAGATACTCCCAAAACCACTCTACAGTGCCTTTATACTAATTCTTCATCACATGGGTAAAAAATCTTTAAATTTCTCTATCTTTTTAGCAAAAGACAGCATTAAATAGGCTTTCCCGATGTCACCACTTAAACCAATAGGATATGTTCTAAATCTATCTATTACTTCGGGGATAAGTTCTGTAAGATTAATCCCCTTAAACAAGCAATGATTCAAGGAAGGTTTTCCTTTCTAGCAGGCAGAAGCGTCGAAAACAGGGCGTATCTTTGTGCTTTCGCTTTGCATTTTTATCACGGGACGATGTTGCAAATAATGACATTTTTAAATTCGTTATCTGGGACACGTTCGATTATTTTCAGTCTCTCCCAATCGTCAAAAACCTCTTGGTACTCACAAAGGAATCCGCGAGCTTTCATGCGCTTAACCATTTTCTCATGACGCTCCCAACTCAATTCTTTATTGTCTGGGAGATTTCTAGAATAGGATTTCATAGGCAATCCAACCTCATATCTTCCACATGGAAGAATAGTTAAATTCTCTCGGAAAATCATTTAAATGTTCACTATACACTTTCTTCCTGCAAAGTGATTGAGATGGGTCAATTATTCCCAAACATTCTAAATCCCACATTTTCGTCAAATTGAGACTTCTACAATGCATTGAAAGGGTTGTCATGACGTTCCCATCGAGCTTGTTCCCTTCTGCTTACCCATAATAGTCCAACCTAGTTCGGTATGAACCGCAGTTAAACCACAATCTAATTCCACAATTTCTCCAGTCAAAAGACTTCCCAAAAGATCGGTTTTTCAATTCTCTTAAAATGATCCGATCATTTATCTTAGGCACGAACCCACATATCGTTTCCTCCGAAAGTGCTTCCAAGCAGACAGAAAAACTTTCATCTAAAGCTTTTATTTCTATAGCATACAGACCCTTTTCCCTCGGCTTAGTTTCACTCCCCCCAAATAAAGTATTAATAATAGTTTCAACCCGGTGTGGATTTAAACTCAATTGCTTAATTATCCTATCACTAATATGACTACTCATTGAACCTGAGTCAAAAACGAGACAAATACGTTTTTCGCGACCCTGACCTCGTATAACGACCTCAAGGGTTTGTAGATAAATCGTCTTGCCTCTGCCTGCGTTTGAAAGAGCCACTTCTGAATTAGAACTATGTTCACCAACATCTATATTATTCTGAGCATTTTTTTGAATTATACCTATTACACATAATTTCATAATGTGGGTCAGAACACAATTTACTTGCTTGCGCAACAATAGGCTTATGTTCTCTTTTCTTCGTAAATTCACTTAATTTCATAAGTTATTCTGATGAGTTGTCATCGTTATCATTATTTGAATTACAGGTTTTAGAAATATATAATTTAGGAATATAAAATAACCACTGTGTTTTCTTTGTCCAATATTGGTAAGTCGAGATAAGACGGATAATTGTCCAGGAAAAGCAGGATAGGTCTCTTTGGAGACTGTTATGTTTTATAAAATGTCTCATGAAGCTCTGAAAATCCTTCCCAGTCATCAATCCAGATTTATTTGCTTAGCCTGAGCTTCCTTTAGGTGCTTTTGAAAGAAAGTGATGTTTAAAGTTCTTCCTGGGGTAAACGAAAAAAGGAGGAACTGAATCTGCATTATCACCAGCAGGAAGAGCCGTGGTTACCAAAGTGCTTCTCTTGACAAATGTCACCATTCAAACATGTTGGTCTTCCTGGGCTCCTGAACCATTGTCACCTCAGTCCCGTCAATGTTGTAGATATCTTGAAACTAAAATTTGAATCTGTCGTAAACATTGGCAAAACTGGTGAAGAAGATTGCAACATAGTTCCACGTGAATATCGTGGCTCTACAGGTTAGTCACCTGTAGAGTGTGAAAAGAAAGCTATTGCTTTCTCTTTAGAAAAGCCGGCAGCCAGTCCCTTGCAGCACTTTTACATTTACACCAGGCCTCTAGGATAATTATTTGATTTTTAATTGAATACTGATACTCCAATGATTTAACATCCTTAGTGTGAAGCTAGTATTACGGCTTCGAAGCATTGTGTGTGCACTTTTGAAGTTCTGTCTCGTGTTCGTCTCTGAAGACCTGTTAATTTTTTTATAAACAACGCTAGGCTCAGTTGATTCTGGATCTGAAACGAAAAGGGCTCATTAATGTGTATGCAGCATGTCCAAGAAATAGCTTTAAAAATTAATAAAATTTATTTATATTGTTTAATAATTTAATCACGTTTAATTTAATTAAATTATAAATTGAAATGGATTATAATTACAACTTACCAACATGGGCAATATTTATTTTATTGCAGCATCCCTGGAGTGTCATCATCATCATTAATTCCATATTTACCAGCCACCTTTCTCAATGAACGACCAGTCATCGTTACTTCTGCTGCATCCAGAAGTGATTCCTTTGCCGTTTTACCCCTATCCATCTTTCTTTTATAGTACCTCGTATCAACTTTAAAAAATCAATAAATTTGAAAATTATTCGAGACAAGTTGTTACACTGTAACAAGTAGCCCCAACGACATTGTAGCAAGTTGCCCCAGGTGGTGAAATTTTATATCTTGATACGTGTAAGTGGCATAATACAGTTGTACAAAATTTTTAAATATAATATTAGTTATCTAAAATCTAGGCCTTCTCGTGGTATAGATGTTACACAGATATCTCCAATTGTACCGTCGCAAATAAGAAAAAAAATGGAAATGAAAAATTACTAACGGACACAAAATAAATATTACCACATAAATTCTATCTGGTATTGACTGCTTACCAACACTAGCAGTACTCCAATTGGATTGCAGACACTCCAATTTTCAGTAAGGAAGACACACGAATGAAGGCTAACGATCTAGCGTGAGAAAAGTGAGTTTCTAGAAGAAATTAATAATCTACAGGAAGCTAATTTAAAATTCGAATAAAGCAACTCCCCCCGGGCTCCACCATTATATGCTCGTATATGTCCGTAATTAGTTAAGCTTACTGTGAAAGGATTAAAAATCTATTGTTTATAAAGCAAAACACTCTATTTTTTGTTACTTAGCTGTCACAGTATAAGAAAACTCGAACACAAACGGTCAAGATTCAAACTGAAACATCTCAATGAGATTTCTGTCATTGTTTGTCCCCACGAGAGAGTCAATATCTGGATTAAAACTTGACATTTTCAACCTCCAGTCACTTTCTACATTCAACTTGTTTCTGTACTTATCTTTTAAAAAAACTAAGTTGCGAAAGCACGCACCAAAATCGTGCATAGAGTAGGTGGGAAGACAGCGTTGAACTTGACGACTGACGACTTTTGAAAGCTCCCCTGGCTTCGACTCTTGACTAGCGTGCCACTAATACCCTATCTACCTACTACTACTACATGCGGGCCTCAGCCCTTAGGTTGGGAGCCGCTGTTCTAGAGTATCTGGTAGTAGAAAATTTGTAGTAGAGCATTTGGAACAATTTGTTTTAAAATGAAAACACTTTTAACGAAGGATGTAGATTTTTTTTTATTTTTCAGTGGTACACAATATGCATTCTCAGCAGTAGATTCATGATTTAAGAGTAAACTTCCAAATGTCTAAGTTTTGGGTTCAGTTCAACCATATATATTCGGTTAGAACACTGTATTTAATCCAAAGCTTCTTCAAAGTGTTTTGTTCCATTTTCAATTGAACGCAAGGAAAACGACCATTTTAAATATAAAATTTCGAAAATTTGCGATATCTTCAAAAGGTTTCTTATTAGAAGTCTCCATTCCAATTCCAGTAATATTGACCTTTGGAACTCTACTGTTAAGCAAACAAAATAAAGTAATCCGGTTCTTAAGTGACGATCCAGAAGTACTCTTGCAGGAAAAGAGCCAAATCCCACTTGAAACGGGAGTTAAATGAAAGAAGCGGATTTTCCGATATTCAATCGTATCTCGTCTGGCTCCCGACTCATTTTATCCGTATCACAATATCGATTACCCATCAATGGTAAAACGAAATGTCATTTAAAGATTTTGAAATTCTCCTCCACAGTCGTTCCAGAAACGATACTGGATTTAAGAGACAAGGAAAGATTTGGTTCTGCTGTCTGATTCAATCTGTCTCAAGATGATTACTATTGGTAAAAGCATGAGCGATATTCCATGTTTTCTATATATATATATTTATTTCTCTAACTTTGGATTTAATGAATGCTTGTGTTTTATTTTCATTGGATATTATTTACCATATAATTAAACTAGCTGCGATAAGGAAAGTCGGGTTATATTGCGTGAAATTGTAGAACATTTTAATTTTAAGTTTTACTTCATACTTATTTAAATGAAGCAAGTGAACAAGTTATAATCCAATATTTTAAATATATCCTCTTACCATTTTCAAAAACAAAACACGATTGTTAGGATGACTCGGGTTTTTTTTATGTTTTAATAGGTATATATAATCATATGATAAGCATCCTTATCATAGAATTATTTACACAAACTATATATGTACGCCCATTCATGATTGAAGACACGCCAACGGACGAACTCTTTCCACCCTCCTTATTTGGGCCTTTTTCTATGGAATCGGGTGAAGTAGCGCCGCCTATGGGCATGATTGGTAATTAAGTCTGTTGCAGTATCAGTGAGCGCATTAACCAAAGGAAGTATTTTATTCATTATTTTGTTGTGTATTTGAGGGACGATATATTCAAGATCAGTACTCTGAAAGGGAACGTTTTTCAAGGACCTCCCTGAAGATTTAGCTCTCCTCTATGAAAAGGATCCTCAAATATTTATTTTTTTAAGTTCTGCTTTCTGTAGAATTCATTAATAGATGACTAATTGAACTATTGCTATTGCAAATAATATGAAAAATTAAGTTTCATTTTTTTTACTTACTTATGGTATTCAGCTGATTACCCCTTAAGGACAGAACCCGAGTTAATTCGTTCTAAATACCGTCGATTTCAAATAATTGGGTCCTTAAGCAGTTAATGAAAAGAATATATGATTTTTTGATCTATGCGTTTTGTGATGTTTTCATTCTTAAGGGAAGAGTTAAGTACGTCTCTCATATTTAACAAGGTGTCTATACAATATATAAATATAAAAGTACTAATTGTTTATATTATGTCTTTCGCTAGTTTCTTCCTTTTCATCTTTAAGTATTTTGAATCTCATGCTTGATAAAAAAAATTGCATTAGGATCTGTGCATTCTGTTTCTTTCACAAAATTTAATCTAACTTTTAGCTAACTTAAAAACCCTACAGCTTTCTTGTTTTCCAATACAACAAATCAAAAACCAATTCTCAATGCGCATATGAAGAAATCAGAATTGATGCTTGAGAATAATACAAATCCCATATACTCCGACTTATTGAATGTCTGTTTGTTCAACCCCAAGACTCATACTCTTACTACTTAGGCTTTCTCTATGCACTTGATACTGGTTCATTTTCCCGTCCTGCCTTGTGATACATCACATTGTTAATGCAAAGGCTTCGTCGTTGGGAGGTTTAACTAAATCCAATAGTTAGCAGTTCCATGATCAAACGATCCAAAGGAGCTCGGATATCGGCTTGATAAGCTCGAGATACAAAATATATGGCATGCATCATCCATATTATTCAGCTAATAATTCTATGTGCATACATTTCGGAATCGGTTGTACTGAACTAATAGCTCCTTTGATTTCTTTATTGGTTTATGTATTTAGATATACAAATAATTTTATAGTATCAGCTATTCTAAACAGTTAATTTTGTTTTATATCTTTTTCAAACTTCGAATATTCGCAAATATACTATCAGTATTAAAGTCAACAGTTCTCTTACCTGTCAGAAAAGGACTCATAGAAGACATCACAACACCAACACAGCACAAGACAACCATTCGACAGAGAGTAACAATACACTATATAGACCAGGCGACATTCTTGAACTTTTGGAGTATCAACATTCTCTCCCCCTAATGACCAAGAGGTTCATTCAGGTAATTCGCATTGAATTCCTTAAAAAATTGGAGATAAATGTCATATCCTAAAAGAATTGACAATTTCAATTCATTTTTGTCTCGCCGCTTTCAGCGATAATTCTACATTCTTGATGAGCACGTATGGAGTTCTCTTACGTAAATAGGAGACTTTGGTTTTTCTTGTTCTAATCATTGCATTATTTTCCTTCGACCTCATTAATCTCCTCTGGGAATTCTTTTCCAATGCTCCTGTAGAATAGGTCAGGACGTTCTTTTACTTGCAACGGATTTTTTTACATCGACGATATATTCGAAGTCAATAACTTGTAGACTAATACACTACATTCTTTTTTAAGATAATTGATAGCATGATTATTATTTTGTCTAGGCATAATTTTTATTTTACCCAAGATTCGTTTCAGAAAATAATGCTGTGCCATAGTTGGCAATCGGCGGTTTCTTTCTTTGTCAGTTTCAGCAACTCTCCTTTTACGTTTTCTAATTGCCTGCTGTCTACAGGCAGAATCCCCTGTGACTCCTCTGTTTTTTAGGCATCGGAAAACTCGAGAATTGAACAAAGCAAAAATAGTAATTTCCAAATATCAGCTTAAAATAGCAGCTACCATAAATATATAAACTTGATCAAATCAATGAATATTGATTAAAATCACTAACATAAATAATCTGTATCTTTCGGCACAGAACTTTACAGAAACAAAACACACCTGTAAATTCGTTAAAATTATTCTGTTTGACGTTATATCACGGGATAAAAAAAGATTTTATACACTTCCAACAATACATTTTTTTATATTTCTGTCAGTGACATTTTTTTATGTTAATGTAGTTTCATTATTCAAACTTTTAACATTATTGCATGTAACATTGTTGTTGTAACAATGAAAAGTATTGTTATGAAGTATCCGAAACAATGAAAAGTAATGTTGTAAATTAGTTTTTAATTAATATCTTTTTTACTAATTGTAAATTCGGAATTTAAATTATCGAAATGAATTCCTTTGAGTATTTCCCATCTTTTGGTACCTTCCGCTCGTTTCTCCGTTGAGGGGTTTGTGAGAAGATAGCCGGACATACATACATACAGTCGAATTTTAAAAGTGTAGTGTAGCTGCATGGCCCGGCGTTGCTCGGGCTATCTCGAATAATGCTTCGTGGAGAGAAGAAGTGAGGTCACGTGACACATGCCCAACATTTTCTCCTAAATAAAAGGAAAGAGTGGTTCAAACATTCCGTCCGCATTAACGTATCGAAATAGACTTATTTTAATGATATCGCAAAAAATGCAAAAAAAAATCGTTATTCTGTAAAAACATTATACCGTGTCGTGGCGAAATGAATTCTCTATCAATTCCAGAATTTTTTTGTCTAACTTTAGCACGGAGGGAAGGAGATAACCCGAAGTTGCTCGGGATCTATATTTTTTCATATGCCCACATCCAGCTTATATGTGCATGAAGAAAGATGCGCTGAAATGAAACATGAAATCTCAAAGTTAAACCTAACGGAAAATAACATTTTTAGTAAATACCTTATTTGAGCGATTTCATTTCCCCTGTTTCTTTGTATATCAATCACAAAATTATGCTAGCTGTGTGGCTCGGCGTTCACGGGCCAAATACATATATACACACACGCACGCACACAGACACAGTTGAATTTTAATAGTGTAGATTGTTACTCTATGTCAAATGATTGTCTTGTGCTGTGTGTATAAATCCTCATAGGCTCATAGGTAACGAGTAAATTCTTTTCTGTCTTTACGCTCTCCTGAAATATTGGCATAATGTGACTTATGTTTGTTTGGTTCTGAAATAAACATTTATCTTTGTGTGAGGATGGCCGAGCGGACTAAGGCGCCAGACTCAAGGACAACCTTCTCCTGCTGCAGGGCTGAGTGTTCTGGTCCACGAATGTGGGCATGGGTTTGAATCCCACTTCTGACATGGATAATATTTTTTCTCTATTCTATTAGTTACTTACAAGATTTTTATATAATGGCTAATCTAATTTCTATTTGTCCTGGAGGTAGAGAGCCACTGTGCTCATGCACTGCATCTAACTATTCGTCTCTCGTCGTCATATTTATCTTTTACCAAATTTGTACTAAAGCCTCATTTTTTAATACAAAGTAGAATTTACACCTTTGCTCAATCACATGCAACTTGAAAGAATACAAATAAAATGGTTCTTTTCAGCGGATAGAAATTAGTGGAATGAAATACAAACTATAAAACAAAAAGCATGCAGTGCCACTTAACGGTGACTCGATATTTAAGAATTATGGTCTAAGAATAAACAAAATAACCGATGCCCTCTAAATATGAAATAACACTGTACAAATGGATGGAGTCATCTTCTCCAGTCAGGCCTGAAAGTTTCTTTAGAATTTTACACTAAGACCTGTTTCTATCCGTTGAGCATCATGGTTATTTGCAACAACCGAATTCGGATTATCAAACAGAATGTTCTTGTTTTCCTCTGCTGTTGCAGAAACAAGGGCGTTGTGGTGTTATCACTAGTATTGGTTTTATGCCAATGTGGGTATCTCATTTTTCCTACATTCAAACAAAAAGAAAGTATTTACATATATCAAGACATCGTAATTCATTTCATAGTAGGGAATTTTTTGAATATTCTTTCACTAAAAATGAATAATCTAAGAGAAAAGTTGATGCCATTTACCAGCCATAATGCGTTCAGTTGCACGAAAATCGTCGTTAAACTGAATTAGAATATTTTGACTAAAACATGATTTATAATCTTGGGTGAATAATCTGAATGA
This sequence comes from Araneus ventricosus, assembly GCA_013235015.1. Classification (NCBI taxonomy): domain Eukaryota; kingdom Metazoa; phylum Arthropoda; class Arachnida; order Araneae; family Araneidae; genus Araneus; species Araneus ventricosus. The sequence continues at coordinate 15,927 of BGPR01020151.1, forward strand.
TAAGGTGATGCCCATTACGATCGTTCATGTAATTTGGAAACAAGTTGACTGTAAATTTCTTTATGCTGAACTAGAATCTGTTGTCATAAAGATATTACTGGAATCCTATGATTTTGAATGGATAATCTAAATGGAGAGTGGTTGCCTATTAACATTTCTTTAGTGAGAAAATCAGTTGGCCGAAAATCCTGGTGAGTTGAACTAGAATCTGCTGGTTCAAATATATTAAAATATTTGAGCAATAACTGACTAAAGTTCTTTTATATATGTAAAAAAATGTAGAAAAAAATTCACAATGCCTAGTATTTTTAATTATTATTTATAACTGGCACTAACTTCATTCTAAACGACTTATTATTAAAATTGAAATAATTCCAGTTCTCGGAAATCATCTGTTTAAATGAAACAGTTAAAAATTTTGAAATAATTTGCTAAATATTTCTATAGACCAAAGGAGCATCACCCCGCCCTGCCTAAGCATCCGGGTAAACAACTGAAAGACTGGCCGCTGCAACAGATAGTCGGGAACTGTGGTTCCTGCATAATAGCCCCCATTACGAGCGGCTCATATGGCAACCCCCCGTTTTACCGGGGTACGACCTGTCTTCGGAAGTGGGCCCAAAGAGCCACACCACCATTATTGTACCATCGAGAGACGAGAGCCTGCTTAATTATACGGCCCCCCCCCCCCCCCCCCCACCCGGGGGCCCCCCCCCCCCCCCGATGGGGTAAATATTTCTATAAGAAGAATTTCTTACGTTAATTGGAACTTATATACAGCATTTAAATAAAACGCATATATTTTATTTCTAACGTTCTTATAGGAACGCAAGATAAGCGACATTTATTTACCTTCTACAACAAGAATATATTGCGGAGTTATCTCTTCATAATTCATTGAGCGTCTGAATTTCCTCGATTTCTGCCGAAGCACTTTTGCGCCAAGTGAAATGAGGGGAGGTGGGGAATGACTCGCGTGACACAGTATCTGTGACATCAAGTACCTCGGAAGTAGTGCTAAGGCGTTAGAATAGAGGAGCGTATCATTTGAAAAATTTATGGTAACAGTCATCTTGACTGGCGGGACATCAATAGCAAATCGAGGAGAATAAATGTAGAGGAGTTACTCCAGACATAAAATGAAATGGACATAAAGAAGGGGAAAGAGTTGAAGTAAGATGGAGAGTGTTTATTTAAGCGAAAGGCAGATTTTCCTTTTCTTTCTAGGTAACGAATAAAAATGGCTTCTGTTTTTCAAATAAAGAGAATAAATACATTCATTGACATGATTGAACTCATATTTATGGCTAATATTTCGCAATGTTCATTATAAAGCGCTAATAAACATTGGATAGTATTAAACGTTCGGTTCCGTCTATATGGAATGCTTTAGGAAATCCTTCTTTACTAATGCATAATGAAGAATTAACTAACCTAATCTTATTTTTGCTGATTGCTCGGGAAAATTTCCATTAGTATAAGTAATGCGATAGATCAGTTGCTAACTACTTATCCTTTTGTATATTCTTTAATGATATTTTTCAATCGCGCACTGCGATAATTCACTCTTTATATTAAAATTCCCTTGTTGCTTAACTACAGCACTATTTTCTGCTGGAACATCGAGCGACACATGATTAGGCAACACACCGCCAGGCACCCGGCAAAAATTTTGTGCAATTTGCAAGCACCAGCATCATTTTTGTTTTTTAAATGAGCAGTTCTAACACTTGCATTGTGCCTGGCGCAGCACAGCCAAACCTGGATAGCACGACATTAATTCACAACCAACAACATTAGTACCATCAGCGCCCCATCTTTAGTTGGAAATCGCTATATCTAGCATAATTCAATCTGTTATTTGCAGTGGCATTGCCAATTATAGGTTAGTACAATTCATGCATTAACTAAAATTCTCACTTTTAAGCTTGAGAACTTATTGACGTTACTAAAGGGAAGGTTTGCAGACTTATTCAACAACTTCAAAGATATATCGAAAAATATTTCGGGTTGATTTTTTATAATTAAGTAAGTATAATGGCATTGCTTATTCAAAAGTATCATCCAGATATGTTTGCCTTTATACTGCTTGGGTCTATGAAAATCAAGTCAATTTTTAAAATAGTCTAATAAAATAGACTGTGTTATTATGTATTGTACACACAACACAAGAAACTGTGAATGAATTTATTCTTGTTACTTTTAAAGCAAGAACTCTTACTTTATTATAAACAAGATTTTTCATCTTAATATTTAAATTAATTCCCTTTTGCCATGAAAATGGTGAATGCAGTCATTTCAGAAGGATGATATTTGTTATACATCCAGATTGGGTGTATCGTTTATTTTAGCCATCTTTAAAATTGCTATTTTTAAAAAGATTTAAGGATAATTATATTGTGTGGATTTAATGAATCTCTGTCTTTTATATGCAAATAACATCCATGAATATGATAAAAAAATAAAATTATTCCAAACTAGTTAAGAAAATTTCTAAAATCTTTAAAACTAGTCTTCTTGAAGAAATTGTGAACAATTTCTAAATTGTTTTACTTGTTTTGAGACTAATTTGCTCTTAAATATTTGTTTTATTTTCTTAATGGCTTGAAAATTTAATCTCTTTGCTTTGCAAATAAGGAATTAATCATGTATGAGGGTATAGAAAATACTGTTCCTAACTCGATTATTTAAATCTGTCTGGGACTTAATCTGATTAATATTTTCGAATATTTAGCGAAAGGAATAAGTCCATCCGGTAGATTGAAAGCTAATCCCGTATTTGCTTGGACAATATTTTAGAATATAAGTTTTGTATGTTTTATTGATTAATTAAAAAATATCATTAATCATTGTAGTCAATCCTTGTTCTAATATTTATAAAAAAATAAAATAGGAATTCATTTTCTAATTCTTCGAAAGATATAATCAATGTATTTACTCTATTAGCACAAGATATTTTAAGATATATCTTACTATATTCTGAATGCAGCACAATATCGTGAAGATATCGTATGAATATTGTAGAGAATCTTGTGCTAATTATGGCAGTTATATCTTTCAGTCTTTTCATTTGTAGAAAATACTTCACAATGATAAAAGCGGTAATGATACTATCCATACTTTGATAAACTTAATTAAAATTAATTACATTAAAAACTCTTTATTACATCGTTCAAGACATAGCTCGAAAATGACGTACCATTGAGAACGAAATGCTTTCGAATCTTGGTTCAGAAAGTGATACGCTATTTTTTAATCAATACAATGGAAGGCTGTATGATTGTTTTTGCCTACTTTTAAATAAGATTTCAGAATCATTTTAGAATACTTTTATTATTCAGACGATATTTATAAAATTAAAAAATTCTTCATTTAAAAAAAAATAAATGGAGTAACGCATAATGATAACTACATCATTTTTCACGTAATTTACCACACACAAAATGATTCACATCATTAAGAACGGTTACTGCAATAACCGTTCTTGTGTAATTATAATTCTTCTCTCTTTAATTTTTATTACAGAGCATGCAAAAAAAATGTGATTTATATTATTGGACAAAGTGCACCATTTTAGATCATTTTTTGCAATAGATAGAAATTAAATGACTACATTTATTACGGTAATCCTTTTTTGTGTTACACTATTTTTATGCAAATTTGCAAAGAAATGTTCAAATTTTAACTTTGTATTGAAACATTTTTTTTCTGTAAATTTGTATTGTAATTTTTATTCTCGATCTTTTTTTCTTTTTCTTGAGACACACAATCGAATGCTCACTGCGAAATAAACTTTATTAACGTGACTAGGAATGAATCGGGGACCAAGGTAAAATGACTTATTAAAGAAGTTTCACTGTAACGTATAGTTTAGTAAATAAAAAGAAAGAGATAAGACGTTTGCTGTGGCTTAATAATAAGTGTATAGAAACTGAATAGTTATCAAGGAAACGATGTTACCACAATTAGGTTTCTTTCTGTAAATAGTTACGTAGATCGTGTACATAAAACACACTTATTTTATGCGATTAGAAAAATGATAGTATATCATGTCCCAAGAAATATTTAACTCGTTAGTTCTGTAATAAAATATTACTGATACGTCTGATTTGTGTGAAAAACATGAATGTTGGTTATGCGATATTTGATATATGGAGGTTCTTTGTCCAATAGCATATAATTATGAATTTTTATGTTGCAAAATTACTGTGTGCTCATTGTTTTACTTTAAAGTTCGAGGTTTTTGAATAATTTTTTCAGGTGAAATTGTGTTTGAAATATGTATATAAACAAAATGTAGTGTCATATAAAAATGCAGCAAACAAATTGGGCAATATTTCTTTTTTAATTTAGTGTATTAATGACACACAGGACTAGCACGACATAAATAGACAAACACACATTTACATTTAACATAAAAGATTAGAAATCTGTACATTAGAATTTCTTATATTTCGAGTCATGGCCACACAAAATCGTATTAGCCTCTTCCTTCTCAAACACAACCATCCAGACTACCTTCCGACCGCCAACTGAAATTTACGGAACATTCATGTGCCGCGCCATCTACCGCAGGCAACAGCAACAATAGTCTTAATTCCTTACAGTCTATATTTCCTCCCTTCCCAGAAGAAACTTTTCTCCATTTCCAAGAGAAACCTTTAGGTGGATTATGCCTGAAAAATACTCAACAAAACAGAATAATTAGTACAAATGTTCACCAAGAAACGATTTTCGATTTTCTATCAACCCACGACGGTACCAAACCTATCCTAAATAGTTCCTTTACAAACTCTTCAAAAGTAAGATTTTTTTTCAAAACAAAAGATAAAAAGGATAATAATTAAAGACACTGAAAGACAATACTAATACTAGAAATACATATAAAAAATACTGATGTTTAGAACACACACAAAATACCTAAAAATCAATATACATAAATGCAAATAACTGATTTGAATATAAAAGGCAATAATAACACAACGAAATGATATTTCCAAGTCTTTAAGGAATTCGACTTTCCGATGTTCTTTCCCTTTCCTATGTACAATTTCATAGTTCAATTTCATAGTTAAAGGTTTGCAAAATTAATGCCCATCTGAAAAGTCTAGGGTTAGTTCCCACATTTTTGTCCAACCACACTAAGGGATTGCGGTCCGTTTGAATCATAAATTTTTGATGTCTGCCTAAATAACACCTTAATTTTTGTACGGCAAATATAACGGAAGCACACTCCCGTTCAGTTGTACAGTAATTCTCTTCAGTCTTAGAAAACTTTTTACTCAGAAACATGATGGGATGTTCTTCCTCCTTTTCATTTATCTGAGAAAGCATGACACCGACTCCAATATTTGAGGCGTCACATTGGACAATAAACGATTTTGTGAAATCAGGACTGTATAACACTGGATTTTCGGTTAATTTGTACTTGCGGTCGTCAAATGCTTTTTGACATGTTCCATTCCAGTCAACAGTAGATTTGCGAATTTTGCCTTTTAATAAATCGGTTAGAGGAGCTGTAATTACCGAAAACTCTGGAATATATCTACGATAGTATCCCGCTAAACCTAGGAAGGCTCAGACTTGAGTCATCGTGGTAGGTGTAGGGAAATCTTTTATGGCTTGAATCTTGAGTTCTGCCGGTTGTCTAAGTCCTTGTCCAACTAAATGTCCAAGCTATTTTACATATGATTGAGCGAACTGACATTTTGACAGTTTAATACGTAACTTAACGGAGCCTAGACGATCAAGAATGTCTTCTAGGTGTCCTAGATGATCTTCCCAGCTTTGTGAAAAGACAGCGACATCATCCAAGTAAGGAACTGCATAATCTTCACTGTTTCTTAATAAGCTAGCCATAAGTCGACTGAAGTAATAGGGCGCATTTTTCAAACCAAAAGGTAACCTCAAGGGTGTAAAAGTACCAAAAGTTGTTACAAAAGCAGCATAACTTTGTGCTCGTGGACTCAATGGGATTTGCCAATATCCTCTTGTAAGATCCAAGACAGAGATATATTTAGTTGCTGACACTTTCTCTATAAGTTCTTCTATGTTGGGCAAAGGGAAATACTGCGTCCTAGTCACTTTGTTTAGCCTTCTGTAATCGATATAGGGCCTTGCATCCTTTCCCGGAACTTCAACAAGTATTAATGGAGACGTAAAATCAGATTCTCCTGGTTCTACTATTTAAAGTTCTATCATCTTATTTACTTCCGTTTTCAGAATATCAATTTGTGGAGGAAACATACGATAAAGATTTGCCACAATTGGTCTATCAGATTTCAGTTCTATATCGTGTTCAGCCAAATCAGTACATCCAGGATTGTTTGAAAAAATGTTACTATATTTACATAAAAGTTCTTCTCGTTGAAGTTGTGATAGTTTTGAATTTTGCTGAATGTCACTAATGAATTTTGAACATTTAGAGGCCTCGTGATCAAATTCTAAATTAGGCATGTCCTCTTCATCTTCAAGTTTTAAATTATCTTCCAAGTACAATAAATTTATATTTTCCGCTCTTTGATGATACGGTTTAAACATATTTACATGATAGACACATATTTTATCTTTCTCTGGAAATTTGACAACATAATTTGTCTCAGAAAGTTGTTGAACTATTTCACCAAGACCTATCCATTGGACAGATAACTTAGTAGGCCTGGACGGAGCCACTACCAAAACAAATTCACCTGGTCTAAATTATAGCTTCACGGTCTTGCGATCGTGCCATAACTTTTGTTGCTGTTTGGCATCTTCCATATTCTTGACAGCCAGTTCTTGATATTTTTTCATTCTGTTAATAAGTTCGAAAACATATTCCACAACACTGTTTTCCGATGGGTCTTCTTCAGTTAGTTTCTCGTATAACAACATCACAGGAGTCCTCGGGTTCTTTCCATGGACTAATTCCGCTGGAGAAAAACCAGTGCTGTCATGTATAACAGTTCGTAGGGCGAAAAGAGCTTGAGGTAGAATTTTCTCCCAATCTGGAAGTGCTTCAAGACACAGGACTTCAAGAATCCTCTTCAAAGTTCTATGCATCCTCTCTACCGGATTGCTTTGCGGATGGTAAACCGAATTTCTTACTACTTTTACTCCAAATTTTTCCAAAAATTCTGTTCTAAGTTTTAAGTGCACTAATGAATGACGTACCCTGGTCTGTTTGTAGTTGTCTTGGGAACCCGATTCTGCTGAAGATCTGTAACAACGCATTCACAATAGTCGTTGAGCAGAGATTTGCCACAGGAATAGCATCTGGGTATTTAGAAGACATGCATAATGCAGTAATTATATACCTATTTCCTGATGGTGTTTTTGGCAAATGTTCACTTGCATCGATGTTTATCTTCGTGAATATTTCAGTTATGACGGAACGATTTTAAGTGGTAACCTCTTTTTGTCCTGAGGCTTTCCCACTCTTTGACATTTGTCACACGTCTTGACAAAATTATCTATATCACTGAAGCAATTTGGCCAATAAAATGTCTTGAATAATGCATTTTTGGTTTTAGTTAGATGGGCTGCTGCCTCTTCATGACCTATCGTCATCAAATTTTCTCTATATTTTTCTGGAACAACCAACAATTTACGTTTGGTGCCATTTTTGTTTTCTTTTTTGAGAAACATTAAACTATCATCGACAATGTAATTAGTTTTCTTAGAAGATTCATTTTTAGCTTCCTGAAACATTTTTTTCAACTCGGCACTTTTCTTCTGTTCTTCTACAAACTCTTTACGGAATAATTTTACCATATTTGATTTCCAAAATTTCAGGTCCAACTGAAGGCAAAATATTGTCTAGTTCGTGTGAAGACTCTTCATTATTATCGTTGATTTCAGCAATAATTTTATCTGAAGTTTCAGTATTCAGATCCTTCTTTTCGATCAATCTTCTCTGGCCACGAGTGTCAACAGCATTCGGCATATAGGCCTCTATTTCTTTATTCTTCGCTTCTTCAAACAATGCGGCTGTCTATTTCTTTATTCTTCGCTTCTTCAAACAATGCGGCTGTCTTGTTTCCCAGGCTAGACTGACCCCGGTGGTCGAAGTGAGAGGTTGTGTCCCCACGCTCGTCCTTTCGCCGAAGTTCCCCTACGTCGTGAAATCGGCGACATCGGTTCTTGCATTCCGTACTAAGTGCGCAGTACCATAAAGCTTTTCTCTTTCACGAAACAGTGACTCCAAGACTGTGATTTTTTCAGAAAGTGTGTGCTCAATAGTGCAAGATAAAATAGTGCGAAAATTCCATGATTTTTCGCTCATTCTATGAGTAATTTCCAAGTCTCTTCAAGAATGTGTCTCCACCTAGCCATGTCTGGCTAATTTTCTCCGGCTCAGGGGGTAAGTGTTTCCCTGTTGCTATGACCTTTTAATGTGTTTTGTGCCGTGCGAGCAAATTTTTTTTTTAAATCATTGCATCGTTCTCACCTTCCCATATAATTTTAAAGTTTTGTGTACATCGGAAATAAAACGTGCTGAACTCACTCTTTCCCCATTTTTCTGGCACCCTTCCACCCCCTTCTTATAATTTTTAAATAATCTGCCTACATGCTTCAGCGGAACCGCTTGGGAGCAATGCAACCTTCTAATATTTATTTCTGGTCCAATGGTTGCTCTTATAATTCTTTTACTAAAAATCCTTGCCCTCAAATCCGCTTTTTCTTTTGGCATTTTTCAATGACCGAATTATCACGTTAATATCTTCTTTCAACGTTTTTTCGTAATATTTCTTTATTATGATTCTTATAGCATTTATTTTCAAGCGTTTAGCACTCGAATTCTGTTATTCTTGTTGCAATCGTTTTCTTGGCGATCTCTAGCTCCACTTTTAAAATATTACTAAAACACCCCACTAACATAGCCCTTTTCGGCCTCCAAACTTGCGTTGGAGAGTTGGAATTCCTAGTTAATCATGTATATTCTAAGTATTTTTGTCTTTTTTCTCTTTCCAACGCAACCCATGGATAAGAGGTGCTGATTCTACTTTTATTTTGTGGGTACTTTCTTTTATGGAGAGCTGATGATTTTTACATTTTCTCAAATTTAAGCTCTAGAGACATTTTGCTTCATATCTAACATCTCCAGACTCTCACAGCTTCTCTTCCTTTCAGTAGTACTAACAAATTTGCATTGTATTGTGTCATCTCAAACGTTAAGTGGGCTCACTTTAAATTCTCCAGCGTTTGAACTTCTTGTGCAGTCCTAAGCCACAGACATGTCAGAATTGCGTTTTTAATGGATTTTTAAAAAGTTTTTTTGCATCATTTTGTTTCTTTTTTCTTTCTTTTTTCAAAACTTGGGTTTACTTCTCCACATTTCCTTCGGTTGATTTGCCCAAATTTTTCTACTCAGCTTAGTCTGTATAGCATTTCTTGCCTTCCCTGCTTGAACTTTCTTTCGAAGGGCTTTTGTTGTTTAATGCTTCAAATCTTGCAATCTTTGTATTTTTTCTAGGGGGCCTTTTAATGTTTTTTGCCGAGTTTCGGCTACTCGCTCCCATGTCTCCTTACCTCTTCGTCCAGAAGATGGACCTGCCTCTTCTAGTTTCAGTGCTTTAAGCCACTCTGCACGAGTATTAAACCCTCCGAATTCCCGTTCCTCCCTGCCAAAGAACTGCATTCTTTGTCCCTGCCCATCGTTTCTACGGCGACGTCCTCGAAATGGTTTTATTGCCATAACCCCTAGGGTCACTCTTCTGGTTTCGGTGTTTTCTCTTTCTTCCTCTCTCTGGGTCTCCCCCTCCCGTCCCCCGGTTGAAAGCAATATGAGAATACTTGGATGATTTTCGGGTAGCTGCTGTGTGCCGCTTGGGGAGAGAAACACATGCATTTTTCGCTTTTCTTTTCTTTGCATATACATTTCTCGAAACATGTTTTGTTGAATCTCATTTTTCTACCCGAGGTAAGAGGAAGTGGAGAGAAAATGGTTTTGCTGTCAGTATTTTACGCGCTTTGCTGAACTCCGTTGGTTTTGGCATTTCTTAACAATTTTGCTGCACATTCACACTTTTAATTCTGTATCATTGATTGAATAAGGTTTCCTTCTAGTTTAAATTGATTTTTCCTGCCAACTAGCTGTTAATTGTGGTTTTATAGTTTTTAATTCTTTTCCTCAATGTTGCATTTTAGGAGAAAGAATTGTTTTCACTGAATTCTTTTTCTCAGAGTTTTTCTTAGTTAAAGCATGATAAATTTCTTTAAGAGTAAAGAAAGTTTTTAAATAATTAATTTAAATAATAATAATAATAATATTTTCTTTCAAAATTTTAGGAATTCTAGGGCATTTCAGCTGTCTTTTAATGCTTTTTTGAGTCAGTGTAAGATTTATAGCTAATTCTTTTGTTCTGATGCTATTTTCTGAGTCTAAATAATCTGTATTCTAGTCATATTAATCCTCAGTTTTCTCTTTTTGAAAGCAAAATTTCAATATTTACATTTATATTTCTTTTTTTCTTTTTCTCCTTTCACTCCTTTCACTCCTTTTCATTAATCTCAAACTGATTTCTCAAAATCCTTTTCACAGAACTTTATTAACAAAAGTCCTATGGATGATTGGGGAAACTGTCACTTTTAGTAAATTAGGTTTTTGTTTCTTTTATATGCTGTGTCTTGAGTAAGCTTACACTTTTTCAGCTTTAAACAGTTTTTAAATTATAACTTGCTTCTAAGGAATCTTATTCGACCTCCACAATAACCCTTTGTACTTTTTCTTTTAAACTATAAGAATTTTTGCTCTATTTTTGTCTTTGGGTTAAGGGTTCTTTAAATAATTAAATATTAATATTAAAAGTTAGACATAAGTTCTCTTCCCAGTTTTGAACTCTTCATTCGCATCCATCCTGTTCTCTTAATTAATTTTAAAAACTGCGTCTCTTTAATATTAAAAATAACAAAAAAAATAAAAAAAAGGCTCTCCACATTTGCATATTACCCACACACCCTTTTTTCTCCTTAATTCAAAACTACAGTTTCTCAATCCATGAGCCCTACCATCGAACAGCTGCTTTTTATGCCAATCCACATCACTCTCTCCTGTGAATTCTATGCCTCATATTTCTAACCAAGATTGTGTTTTGTAGTTCTTTTGGTATCATTGCCTGCACGGCACTGAGAACACCAGGTCAGGCAACTGGGGAATAACTGCCCCTGCAGCCTGCTTTGCATAAGTCTTTTTCTTTCAATAAGTGCATTTTTACCTAGTCGGTACTTTTTAGTGCCATCATGACTCATGATTTAAAAATCCATGAGAACTATTCCCTCACTTCGATAGAAGATCCAGATCGTTCCAAGACTCTGGAAGTTACAAGCAGCCCCAGTGCAGGGAGAAAAAGAAACAATTCTTCCTCATAAACCATCTCGTCAGCTTCTGACAAAACAGACCCCTTTGCCGCCACTCACAATGATAACACATCTTTCATAAAACTTCTGGAAAGCCTCAGAATTATAGTTAATAGCCAGACGATCCCAAAGAAATCCTCTTCTATTCCCAAGCCTCACCTTCCAGTCTCATTGCAGCAAGACGAAAACTCAATCCTGGACCAACTGGAGACCAAGGCAAAACATTTGCATTCAAACAACAAACAAACCAATCCACCACCGAAATCCAGATCTACCGGACAGCAAACAGAAACGGCATTAAGCATCTTATCCAACTCACCAGCATCACAGCAAATCACCCCAGCACCTCCCTCGCTGCAGAGAAAATCCCCAAATCCATCCACCACATATGAAGAAGTCACCAAGAAACATCAAGCAAGCAAAAAACCCCCAACCTTGCTTCTATACCCAATGAAATCAGCGGAAAAAGAAGTCCTCGAGATTCTAAAAAGAGAAATAGCAAGGCCTTCATCCAAGATTAAAGATGTTCAGAAAATCAAAATCAAGGGTGTGGGGGTGCAGCTGGAAAGAGACCAGGACGTTGAGGAGTGTATTCAAGCTATTAACAGTAAAGAAATGCTCAAGTCCACAATAGAAACTAAAAAACCTGGGAAAAGGCACCCCAGCATTATAATTTACAATCTGCCTGATGAAACAACTGAAGACGAAGTTCAGGAGGCCCTAGCGATTAACGCAGACATTAAGGAAAGGCTGAATATTAGGTTCAAGCTCTCAGGCCGGCAACCAGGTACAGCTCACTGGATTCTCGAAACCCCAAGTGAGAGCTTCCATAAGCTGAAAAGGTTAGGAAAACTCCCAATCCACTGGACTATGCACCAGGTCCGGGAATTTTTCCACATAAAGAGATGTAACAATTGTCAAGGCTTCCGACATCTGGCAAAAGACTGCCCTTCCAATAGGCCTTC
>BGPR01020152.1:0-23491 GCA_013235015.1 Araneus ventricosus
ATTTTGACATTAGGAGAGGTTATCAACCCAATATGACCCAATCAATATCTTTACATTTTTCAAAAACAAACTTAATAGAAAATATGCATCGAAGACGGGTCAGCTAATCGAAAATGTTTCGCCGAAGTGTGGCATAATAGATCACGTAACTATAATTTTGCATTCAAAACACTAAAAACGCTTGACATGTCGAAAATAAATTGAAAGATAAAGGAGTCACTTGAATAATTTTTGAGAAAAAAAGAAAGCGTACTGAAGACGGTTGTGACAAAATATTTGCTCTTAAAAGATTTGTACTTAAAGTAAATAATTTACTGGACTGAGGAAAGGAACCTTTTAAATCAAAATAATTAAATTAATAAGATATTTATAGTATCTACTGGCAATTAGTGTTTCGTACTAAAAAATAAAACCAGCGGGAGTGGTCTCCCCTAAACTTTCTCGTATACTTCTCGAAAAAGATGCTGTTTCCCCTCCCCCCGCGTGTATAAAAAAATCCGAACGTATTGTAACCCAGGATCCAATGACTATCAGAAAATATTTAGGTAAAAAATCAAATTCGAAGAGATGCGTTCCGATTAAATGCGTACCGATTTCTACTCTTTCTTGGCTCAAGGACAATCCTTCCGCGTGCACAGATTGCTATCAAGTACGCATGCGCATGGAGAATCGGATGAAAAAAAGCGCCAAGCAGGAGTCAATAAATATCGTGCACAGAAGATTGCATTATGTACGCATGCGCGTGGAGATAGCGGACCCGTTGGAGATGCGCTTATACAGACCGAACCTTCTGACGGATTTGGCCCAAAATTTGATACGGACCTAAATTCATGACGATAAAACTGTGTACCAAATTTTATCCATCTAGCTATTCAAGTTTTTGAGTTATAGTGTTCACATGACTTCGGACAGACAGACTTCCCATTGACGGATTTTGTCCAAAATTTGACAGAAACCTACAAATTATGTTTAAAGACCACATACCAAATTTCATCCCCGTAGCACTCATAGTTTTCGAGTTATCGTGTTCACAGACAAACAGACAGACAGAATTCCCAAACTGTGCTTTTCGGCCTCGAGGAGGTCTAAAACGTGGAGATCCGTCAAAATCTCGAGTTCGAATTTTTTGACGATTGCAATACTTTCTCTTTGTATACTTCGTATACGAGAAAGTAAAAAGCACAAGAAAAGAAACAGCTAGCAGAACTAATCATGGTTCGTAGAAAAGAATATCAGCGAGATTATAAACGATAGCAGAAGAAAGAAAGTGTCGAAATCATCATAATGAAAGTTAATACGACACATAAAAAAATCTCTATGCCTGTTACTTCATATATCAAACACATTGGTACCGATTTTTATTTGTTTATTTTTGGGAATATGCGATCTTGTGCTGTGTGATTTGTCTTGAATTTATTACATCATTAGAGTAGCACAAATTACACTGAAATCATATCCTTAAATTTGAGTACCATGCAAATGCTTGAAATGTGTTGGCACTCACTTAATCTCAAGAGATGTTCTCGCAAATTATTTCGATATTAATGTCGCTCAGAACGCCCTTTCGCAATTTTTGCACCTCCCAAGTGTTGCTACAGGCTGTTTCTCATCGCAGTTTGAAGGCGGGTTTTCCTCCAACGCGGTGAGCGTCTTCACTTCGAAATCCCAGCTGCAGAAAATATAACCGCAGGTGGTGATTTTAGAATAGTCGTAACTCTCACTTTTTGCTTCAGTTCTTTGTTTTCGCGAATATATGATATGGTAAATAAAAAATTTTATTAGTAGTATTATTCACATTGTAATAGATGCCTCTAAATAAGGAAAATTTAGACTAAACAAGCTTGCAAATGCTATCTGTGGTCTGTTTTTTTTTCTCTGTTTACGTTAGATTCAGTTGGTATTTGCAGCTGTATGAAACTAATTCGATTAATCAGAATTGTAATCGAAGAAAACAAAACCTTAAAGAGGACTTTAAATTTATTTTCTATTGAAAAGGAACGCCATCCCTCAATTTTCCAATGATTACTATCTTTCGTTTATATTTGAATGATTTTGAGGCATTTTCAAAGGCATGTTTTTAATTACATTACACATTTTTTTAATCGTTCCATTTTCCTTTTACCTGTGGTCATTAGGGAAATGTTTTAACGGGCAGGATGACGGTAGAAGTTTGTTCAATGATTGCATTTTCTTGGTGTAGTCTTTTTAAGAGGAGAGTGAAGACATTACAGAACTCAAAAGATTTGCAAAGTGTTAAAAAAAAGTTTCGTATCAGTTTGGGGTGTTAGTAATGTTAGACATTGATATTCCTCTGAGGATATGTTAATTTAATGAAAGACCATGCCACTTTCAAATTATATAAGTTCAATCCTAAAGCAATTAAATCTAATTCTTTCTATTTATATTTAATAAATAATCCAAAATTAATTTGAATCCAAAATTAAGAAACCGAAACTTTCTTCAAAAGTAATACGATGAATGTAAAAAATGCTTCAATATTGTGAAGTTCTAACTTCAAAATCACCAATAATAAATATAAGAATCACAGTTCTGATTCGATGGTTTTCTGATTATGCCTAGCGATACTAACTGTTTTTAAATTTCTTGATGCTTAGAATTTAATTAATTCTCTTCAAGATGTACGTAAATCATTCATTGGTTGGCACTTATTCTGATAGATGAAAGCTGTACAAGATTCTTTCTTTATTTCAATTCAAAATACGTATCCATTACGTTTTATTGTTTCGGAATTGCTAAAACAGAGAAACGATTTCTGGAAAACACTTAATTTTATAAGTCACAATCACTGATAAATTATTTTAAGTCTACCAATATTTGCCGAATACTGAATTATTTATTAAAAACTCGATTCTCAATTTTCAAAACTTCTAGTTTTATTGCTGAACTTATCTTCTTCTTTTCTTAAAATTTTATTTACATAATTATTTCTTTTATTAATGATGAACGCATTTTCTATGTAATAAATTTGTGAAAACATTTTTTTTCGTTGATAGATTTATAAAGTAAAATATTCGCAATAAAAGTAAAAAAATAAATACAGTAAAGTAAATGTTCTTCTAAATATAACGTTGGAAAGTAAGCTGAACTGTAGATTGTTATAGATTTGTGATCTTTAGATTTATTAAATTCAATTTCGTTCGCTCGCTTTTTAAAACCAAAAGATATGAATTTCTTTTTAGGTCCTCTTCTACGCCTTTAGCTGATCCAAATTCATTGATAATTGTTTTCTGCGGTCTCTTCAAATTTCTATTAACACTTTGAAATTTCTAACCAATTAACTATTATTTGTTTATTTAACTTAACGTTCAAATATATTCTATAATTCGAATTGATCCTGATTAACTCGAAGTCAAGACCAAAAATCATTATTATTTTTTTAATTCTGAATTGTTTTCCTTAGTTATATGTCTGCACCTTCTCTCCACCGAGTCTGTTTTATTTTACGTGTAGTAAATTCAATAAAAAAAAGAAAGAAAACAGTTATCACTTTTTTTTTAACTTCGCATTAGGTATGAATTGTATTGTTTGTTTATTTAGTTATTTTCCTTGTTGCACTCATTTTTAGCCCAAATTTTTCTCCATTCCAACTTTTTGATAAACCAATTTTTTTTATGGTATTGTCAGCTTTTTAGCCAAGTTTCGCTATAATTAGCGAAATTCCACAAGCGAATGCATAACGCAGGAACTTCATTTGAAAAATAGTGCTTAAACTTCGGTAAGAGCAGCAGAGCGAGCTTGTGCTATTTAGAAAAGAGCGGGAAAAGTGCGTTCATTGCAAAGATTGGAAGAATAAAAACCAGCGGGAGTTTCTCCCCTAAACTTTCTCGTATACTTCTCCAAAAAGGTGCAGTTTTCCCTTCCCCCGCGCGGCTAAAAGAATTCGAACCTTTTGTTCCCAGAATCCAATGACTACCAGAAGGTTTTTCATTATAGCGATTGAAAAATATCTAGGTAAAGAATTTCAAAGAAATGCGTAACGATTTTCCACTCTTACCGGCTCAAGGACAAACTGACGTAATTCGCTACTCCGTAATGAAATTCCTCTCCGTTCTAACTGTACGCATGCGCGTGGAGATAACGGATTCTCTTCAAAAGTAAATTATACAGACCGACAGACAGTCAACCCTTTGACGGATTTGGCCCAAAATGTTATACGGGCCTACATTCATGACGATAAAACTGTGTACCAAATTTTATCTATCTAGCTATTCAAGTTTTTGAGTTATAGTGTTCGCATGACTTCGGACATACAGACAGACAGACTTCCCGTTGACGGATTTTGTCCACAATTTGATAGAAACCTACAAATTATGTTTAAAGACCACATACCAAATTTCATCCCCGTAGCTCTAATACTTTTCGAGTTATCGTGTTCACAGACAGGCACACATACATAATTCCAAAATTGAGTTTTTCGGACTCAGGGTGGTCTAAAACGTGGAGATTCGTCAAAATCTCGAGTTCGAATTTTTTGCCGATTACAATACTTTCTCTTCGTATACTTCGCATACGAGAAAGTAAAAAAGTGCTTAAACTTCGGTAAGATCAGCACAGCGAGCTTGTCTTTGTGCTATTTAGAAAAGAGCGGGAAAAGTGCGTTCATTGCAAAGATCGGAAGAATAAAAAAAAATCGGAGTAAGGCTTTTTTTTAATTTTTCGCTGGCAAGGCGTCAAAAGGTGCAGGCATAAACAAAACAAAAAAATAATAACTTACACGTCTGTCCGTCCTGTTGGGAGCCTTCCGCGAAAGCATCACTCTGCGGCAGGTACAGCCTCAACCATTCCATGACCAAGGTGGTCAGGAGACAACAGTGTTGCGGGAACAGAAACTTTTCGCGATCATTGTAGCTCTCGTTCTGTCGACTTAATTGCTCGCGCCGTCCATGTGCTTGTTGATTTCGACCTACGACGAAGCGGCAACAACGAAAATCTCGTTTTCTGTTACGTCACGCACACTCGCCGTGACGTTTTTCCGTGACGTTTCGGCTCGCGGAGTCGGAATGAATTCCACGCACGGTGCGGCCGGGGGTTTTCAGGTGGACAAACAACCGAGAAGTGACAGGTAGCGCGATGAATTGCGGAATTTTTTTTTCTTTCGCTCGCATCCTCTTTGGAACGGGAATAGTACAGTGCGTGCAGCATAGCTTCCTCGGAATGCGAAGTATTTTATTCTTCTTATTTTTATTATACAGACTGAATTTATTATACCAAAAAAAAAAGAAAGAAAAAGAAAAGGAATTCCTTTTTGTACACTTTTTATTCTAAAACGATCATTGGAACTTTCGAGTTGTTTCTATCTTTTACGTGGATAAAAATTTATGTTTTGAAGCTAGTTAAACATTACCAGTATTATTTTAATAGAGAATCGCAAAAAGGACAGTATTTTAAGGATATTTTTCAACTTATTTTAATATCTTAGAAGAACAAAGAATAAAAAGAGCGTAGTTTGTGTATTTATTTGAAATCTTTTGTTCATACTAAATGTAATACGTGTGGGCGATGTGGAAATAATTTTCAAGCAAAAAGCACACATACTAATTGGGCATAAATTCCAAAGCCATTCCGTAGTCCAATGTTTGTTTTTTTCCGACTTTTTCTCTGTTTTCTTGATATCTTTATAAACAATACTATTTCTCGTGTTTCCTTATTTTGTATTTAAGAATCGGCAAGGGATTCAATTTAATCGAGCAGACAAATTCTTTACGTCAAAAACGTTCTTTTTTGTTCAAATTTTTGTTCTTATATATTTTATTAAACCGTTTTTTGTTGTCAATTTTTTGTTTCTTTGAGGAACGATAACGGAGAACATGTTACTCAAAATATTATATTTGTTTCTTAGCACCGTTATGTTCAGTTTATAAAGCGTAGAATTCTTCTTAAACGTTTCAGATGTATTGTACCGACATTAAAATGCTTTAAATGTCGGTATTAAACATTTTCCTTCAGAGATTATTTTGAACTTTTCATTGCACTATTAAAAGACGAATGATTCGAAAAAACGCCGATATTTCTTTCGGCGAAAAACCTATAATTTAGGAAAAAGAATGAATAATATCGATATTATGAGCACGGTAGTAAAGATTTAATATAATTCATCGATTTCAAGCCCCTCGTAGTGATTTACTTTTCTCATCTTTGCAAATACTCTTTTGAAATTTTGAGGCAGAAATTTCTCGAAACAACTTTATCGAGAAAGTAATGACAACAAATGGATGTCATAAGAAGCAATCTAATCATCAAGAACTCCAAGGCGTGGTTCTATTTTAAATGATAGAAGGAAAAAATGTTACTCAAAAAAGGCAGTAACACAAAATACATTTCCGATATGACGTACCCAGAAAATTTAAAATGTTTTTATGTGTTACGACTATGCGTTTTAAATAGAACAAAGGTTGATATGCAACATTTTGCATCTTAGAATTACCGGAGTATTTTTTTAAACGTTAATACAAATTGCTGACAGCAATTTATTTCGTAATTCTGAATTAATCTCAAGTTGTGCAGGGTGTAGAAACTTCTGGAAGGTGAGAAGTGCTCAGAGACGAATTGGAACAGTAACGTAAGATCGGAAACTTTATCGTTACATGCTTTCGTGCAGAGAATACGGAAAATGAGCACAAGTAAGTGAAGAAAAAGCATTTTATAAGTTCGCTTTTGAAGTGCACAAAGGACACAGGTCGTGTTCAAATTTCCTGTTATGATAAGGTTTACATTGAATGTTGTAGTGATGACACTCTCGACGTAAAGAAAAACTAACACAACAAAAGAAAGATGATATCTTTACTGGGTATGTTGCAATTATCCGCAGTGAATGCTGTGGGGCTTGATGGAAGTGAATAAAGGCAAGTATAGTGTATGATGATGCCATGTTTTCTTTCGTTCAGAATGTTCATCGTGGGGATTATTCTTGTCGAAGATCTTTCATCGTGGGGATTATTCTTGTCGAAGATCTTTCATCGTGGGGATTATTCTTGTCGAAGATCTTTCATCATTTATTATATTTTCATACAAGGTTGATGACCATTGAACTTTGGGTTCACCGAAAAGCTCCTATCAAAGGACAATCAGCTAGATATTGGTCTGAGACGTCCTCGTCTCTACAAACGCATCAATTTTGACAGCATAAATCAAACCTGTGGAGACAGGCCACAAAAGAATCTGTCCTATCATATACTGATTGATTCTTGCAAAAATGATATCCTGTTAGCACTACAATGAGGTTCAAATCGGAAATTTTGAAGTCATGTTTCCGAAAATCTCCATATGTCATATTATTTTGAAAGCTTTCTTGAGACATGATAGCATATGGGTATATCGTGGTACCGTTAATGTCCTGAGTGGTTAATTTGTCCCAAGTCTCTCTCCGTAGTATATCGAAGTGCCCTTTAGTCAAGAGATATTAATGAATTCCAGATGTTATAAATTTCCTAGGCAATGGTAGCAGTCGGTTGAGAAACTCCAAGAGTTTGCGAGGACCACTGATTGTCGCTGTAGATTCAACATTTTGTCAGAGACTGTTGTGGCAACCAGCGCGTGGCCTCTCTCAGGATGATCGTTTCACCCTTAATCCACCATATTTGTTCTCTGTTTATGTTAAATCAATCCAGCACGAAAAACACTGAAGTTGTTGATCGAAAAACACTGAAGTTGTTGATTTGCCTGTCTAAACCGCTGGTAAATATTCAGCATTCATTTAAGTCTCAGCGCCATCATATAGGACATGTCTGATACCGTCTGATCACGGAATCATGAGCATTCTGGAAGATGCCCGGCTTATTTTAAACGGCAGCTACGGAGATGTTGTACTCTCCTCTGCATCGTCCACGGGGGTGTGCACCGAATCCTTTAGGAAAACCCAAAGTGTTAAAGGCAGTGTAGATTCGCCGATGAGTCGACCAGTGTATGGGATCATCAAGTTCGTTCCACCGTTGTCCACACGGCTCGTTTTAGTGTTGAGAAACATCGTGGATGAAATGCTCAGGAGACCAATCGTTCTTGAACCACATTTTGCCGAGCTGAGACTGCAGACCAATTTTTCACCCTTAACGTCGAGCAAAACTTCCTCCGGAAGTATTCGATAGCCCCATCCGTCCAGGACATGCAGGTATCAGGCCGCCTGGATCTATTAAGCTATCGCCGACAAAGCCGAGCCAAAAATTTGTAACTACTTTTTATGTAGCATAGGAGATCTCCGATGCCGTATACCACGTAAAGATGACATTTCCTGTCCTAATTATCCATGTAATTCATATTCATCATAGAGCTTTCAACCTCTTTATAAGCTTGTACATGAAACGCCCTGCATTTAAAAGTAATTCTACAATTTTGAAGTTCAGAATCCCTTCTATATTTTTAATATTTCGATCGTGCGTGCAATTCTCATATTTTAATAACACAGACAAATCCTTTTTAGGAGGTTACGCTTAAAGGTTTTCTCCTTGGAATTTGATGCGGTGGTAATAAACTAACATGTGCACATCACTATCTATTGCATCCATTTATTCAAGGTAACTTGTGAAATATGAACACCGCAAACAGGACTGCTATATTCTAACTGGCTCGTGCAGGAGTGAGGATATATTATAAACGCTAAAGAAGTTAACTCATAGTAACTATAACAACTTTAATAACGTAACAAGATGAAATTAAAAGGTAAAGTAAATTATATTTAAATTAACATATTGACAACAAAAACATAACAGTGCTATAAGAGCAGTGCTAGAAGAGAGAAGTTCCAAAAGGACGACGACAGATAATGTCCTATCCTTTATAGGATTCAATTCTTCTACGCATGGGCAGGAAGGTTGACTGCGTATGCAGGAATATGCTGTTGCCACACCTTGCTTTACACGCTAAATGTGTTAAAAAATTGTTAAAATTTTTCCATGTCATTTTGTTATACACAAGGGAAGAAATCTAAATCTTTTCGGGAATTTCCCCACTTCAGTGGCGTAGCGAGGGTAATTAGAACCCGGGTCATAATAAGATGTTTTCCCCCCCCCCCCGTCATCATCAGTATCCTAACTTGTGTGAACGGCACCTGGAGGTGTTATTTTTTCGCGCCTTCATCATATTTGATGAAGGAGCTCCTTCATCATTTTTTTTATTCCAGTCGTCATCAGTATCTTAACAATGGTAAATGTCGCCAGGGGGTATCATTATTACACACTTTCGTCATATTTTACTTTAAAAATGGCATAGAAACCTTGGTGATTTGACTCGATGGCGCTCCCTAAAACTAGCGCCCGGGACATCTATACGCCCCTTGCCCCAAGGTCGCTACGCCACTGCCCAAATTATCTTACGATTCCCTTCAAATCCACGTATTATGCCCTTGACCGTATTATAACCATGAGGTGTCATCTGGAACAGCTAAACATGAAAATGAGTAGACAGACAGATCCACTCCTAGAAATCGCGAAAGTAAACTAGGAATGATCTCGAAATATCCAGTTCTCGCGCACAGACACGTATGGGAATTCACTCTTTCTGAAACCTTTTAAGACGGGTATCACCAAGGTATCACAGATCACAAATTCAGGCATTCATTACGTTATCTTGTGATTTCGAGGAAGCAAGTTTAGCATCAACTATATCTTGCGCTCAAACACCCAGCTGGGCAGAACGGTCGCCGTCGATTGTGTAATTCGAACACATCGTCACTTGCAATTGAGAATTCATCAACATCTACATTTATTAAATCTAATTCATTTTTTCAATTCCTACTATTAGTTCACACTCTCCCTGTATCTTGTTCAAATTTTGCAATCGATTTTAAACTAACTTCCAGATGAGCTGGAGACTAGAAACTTTAAACATAGCTCACAACTAGATGACAATGCAATTTTAATTCGCTTCTTGTCTGTCTGTCATTTCATATTTTGCATACGCAGTACGTTTTTCATTACATCTCGAAAACTATTAACATTACAGACTTGGTTCTTGGGTATATGGTTGGCCCATGGGATCATCGAAGCACCCCCATATTTTAGCCATATATTTGTGCATTCGCAGTATGTTTTTCATTATATCTCGAAAACTATTAAACTATTAATTATTAAAGTAGGAATTCACTTAAAATTCTTTTTTATATTACTTGTTTTATCGAAACTTCTGTTATAATGATCTGTAACAAATTTGCTCGCTATGAGCCGTGATTTTCAAGTGCCTGCTGGTAGGACAATGGAATTTTTATTACAAACGTGCGTACTTTAAGATCCCATCACTGTGTCGCGACTTCATTCGTCCGAATTCTTGAACCATTTCGGTCCTTTCAATACGCGGGTATATTCTTAGAGGAGAAATTATCTAGTCTTTTATGCATTTTGGATACCAGATCCGCGGATTCTAGACGAAAATATCAGACGATATGAGTTTCAGTTGAAAACCTTTTTGAATTAATACGTACTGTAATCATTTTATACCTTTTTGAATTAATACGTAATTTATTTGTTTTTAGTATATTTGGGCTCATTTCTACATAAAGGAAATAATGCCTATTTCATTTATTTTATATACAAGATATTCATATGAACAAATTGCATGTTTGTTCCTGCTATTCCTTTTCATTGTAAAAGGAAAAACAGCGAGAAAACCTTTTAAAAGAATACATGTAATCCAATACTTACTGAGGTCACTAATTTTTTTAATCGCGGACAGGTCTAATCTGACAGGGAATTTCGTTTGAGCTTGATTTTAAAATTTGTCCCGTGCATTCTCTTTCATTCTTTTAAATAAAAGAAGCAATAAATAAAGATAAAATTTGCATTAAACTGAAAATTGTAACTCTGTTTATTAGACTGCATTATTCCTTCGAACATCAAAATCATCATTTTTATAACTTTTGCAGAGTAAATTTATAGATGAGTTCCTCTTTCAATCAATTTTATTGAGAAGCAATTTCTTTTTCATCTTATTCACGCATTTTCAACTTATTTAACATTACGTTTCAATTATAATCGATTATTTATCGTTTAATTAAAATTATATCGGTACTAGTCGCTTGTTTGAAGAAAAAAGAAAATAATTGTTATTAAGGTCCTTAGCATTTTCCCACGGAAGTATCGTTGAAGCACTGGGCACTGACATTGATTGATTACCATATGTCACAGGATTTCAATGCGCCAAGGCCACGCGAAATCATATACACATCGATAAAGTTTGGAATAATGCAACCTTTCCAACGCTTGTGCGCAAAGGACACTACTTAATGACTTAGCGATAATGAGGCTGTGCGCAAGTTCCACAATACCCACCGAAAGATGTCCCTCGTGCATGAAATCCCATATATGGAGAAGGTATTACTTATCCAAATATGTACAGTAGAGTCTCCCTACAGCGAAGTCTCCCTACAGCGAATTTCTCTCTATAACGAAATTTTTAATCGGAATGTTAAATAACATTCAAAATATTCTCCATATAACGAAGTGGTTGTCTCCCTATAACGAATTTTTTCAGAGGTTCATTTTCTCGATTTTTGTCATTTTTGAAGAAAGTTGATAATTTCTGCTCAACCAATTCGCTCACACGTGCATGTTTCTGGAAACACTCGCATTGTTCGTTCCAGCGATAACATATAACAATAGAATGCTATGTGAAGGGTAATGCAGTTGTGGGGACCTGGGTTTCTACGGAGGGAGCAACATTTCTACGGGTCAAGATTCCAAGAATCGGGGTGGAAACAGCAAATGGATGTGACAATACGCATTTCATGTTTATCCGTACTAGTACATATTATTCTCTAAATTGGTGAATTGTCTTCACTTTTGAGCATTTTGTTTATACATTAAAAATTAGTATAATTTTAACAAATTTATAATAAATATTACTTCATTTTTAATTGAAAGTCATAATTAAATATTTTTGAACTTATCGCACATACTAAAAGGTTTGTAACATTTACTTAGATAACTGCAAAAATCTCTAATCTCCGTATAACGAAATTTTCTCTCTAGCGAATTTTTCAACTGGAACCAAGCGATTTCGTTATAGGGAGATTCCACTGTATGTATTTCCTAAAGCACTCTTTTTGAATCGTTTTCTTCCCGCGGAGTCCGTTCCATTAACCTGCAAGGCAATACTTCCCCCTTAATGAAGTATCTCTTCGATATTATTACTTTCATGTTTCATTTCCTTTCGGGAGGGATCCGGTTTTGTGCGGCCGAGCCCACTCTCTCATCTTTCGGTTACGATTAAAGCGATCCGTCACGCCGTTTCTTCCTCCCACTTTCAAATGAGTTCTCATTCAGGGTCCATTCACTCGCTTAGGCAACAGCGGCGCACAAAGAGTGAATTTTAAATGAGGAGTCGGTTGCATCTTCACCTGCCAGGACCGGACGCATATAACCGACCTTTACTTCAATTCGGACCAGAGAAAATAACGGAGTTCGCTGATTGGTTAGCTCACTGACGTCACGCCTTCCCACCTAATTGCAAAACTTACAAGTCATACGCTCTCTAGAAGGCAAAACACTTGTGAATTAAAATGTATAATAAGAAAGAAGGAAAATCATAAGAGCAGCAATATTTATTTCAATAATTCCAATTTTTGATTTATTCTCGAAATGTATTAGAAATATACGTGTACATGTCTTATTTTTGTTTATTAGAATTTCTTAAAAAAGGTATAAAATTATGTAAATCTCAGAAATTAATATTGTTATGTTTTATGTTAAGTATTTTAAAAAGGGTACAACATAATGAATTTAAAAAAAGCGCACTTTTGAGACTAAAAAATGCCTCTTAATATGCAAATTAAAGAAAGTAATTAAAATTTATAAGCTCACGTATTGCTTATTTCCTACAAGGCTTCGAGTTCGGCGAAATAAACATGAAGTCATGAAGACGCTAAGGGAAGCAGCCAATCAGCGAGCTCGGTTATTTTCTCTGGCCCGAATTGAAGTAAAGGTCGGTTATATGCGGACCGGATCGAGGGGTTTACGAACGGTGCGAGTGCACAAAGCCCAGCGTCGCGGTCTGATTTTGCAAAATGAAAATTGTTTGCATCGATATATTTAACGAAATCTAAATTTGCCATCGAGTGTTGCCTTACAGGACACAATATTACGATATTTATTCCAAAATAATTCATTTGAATTGTATCCAAATTTTGCTTCTGTTCTTAAACTATATTGACCTTACCAATTACCGTCGTATTTGCAGAAAGATCTTTCTCAAAGTTAAAAATAATAAAAAAAATATTTATCTAGTATTAGTTAAGAACGATCGATCTCCTTAACCAAAACACTAAATTGTGATGGTATTAGCAAGGAATTTGCTGTAAAACACACAAGAAAATGAAACAAACATCACATATTCTAAACTTATTCTAGTAAATCGCATACCAAATTGTATTTATGAACCAATTATTTTTGGTATTAGATTTTTTTACGAATTTTTGAGTGTCTGAAATATTAACTTCCTAAAAATAGTTTAATATTTTTAATCATTTTCATGTATTCCTTTAAGCCTTTCTATATTAAATTGTGCAGTGTCATAAATAGGAAAAAGTAATATTTTAAATTAATTAAAATTTCGAAAAACTGCTCCACAGTGCACACTTCCACCCTCCAAAGTATGTTTGTGCCAAATTTCGTAGCTCCAGGTCCAGCGGTCTGCCCTGTAGAGCGAAAACACACACATTCTCCTTTATTATCAACTAGCAGTACGCGCATGGCGTTGCCCGTGGAATCAGGACTTTAACAAAATAAAATAAAAAAAAACCGCCCACAATGACATGAAAAAGTTTTGAAAACAAAATCAAAACAAAAGATACACATTTTTTGATTTTGCTGCTTTTTTTTTCGCGCTACAGTACAGAGTACGTTAATCCAAAACAATATTAAAAAATTGGAACGTGAAAATGATTATTATACAGCAAGCAAATATAAATAAAATAAAAATCAAATCCGAAAATAATAATCGAAGTAATTCATTCAGTTGAAGGTCATGACGTATCCTGCGCGTCCGCCAATCAAAATTGGCATCAACGTTCCGAAAAAGTGCCGAGCGAGGAACTCGATCGAGAAAAATAACTCTCAACGGTCCAGAAAAAAATTAATTTAAAAAAACGGGAAAAGATATTTTAACCGTTCTTGTTTTAAATCCGACAGAACCGTTCTAGTTATAAGCTGAAAAAATTCAAAATAATAGTGTTATTAGAAAGTCGGATGCAACAAATTTAAAAACAAAACTAACATTTAGATGGCAAAACTGACTATATTTTAAAAAATCTCAAAATTCAGTAAATTACGTTAGAAATTCAAAACTATCTTCATTAGAACGGAAATCGCGTGCTCTTTCCGATGGTCTATCTATTTTTGTCGTACAATTATTCGAAACCAATCTATTGAGAAATTAGTGCGAAAAATCACCCAAAACAACACAAAACATTAAATAAAAAAATTTATAGATTAAAATTTATAATTTCGGCTTCGAGGTGCATTCGGTCACCATGACGACTACCTGTGTGCCAAATTTCATGGCTGTAAGTGCGATAGATTCGTCTGGACATCGCAGACAAACACACACACACAACATACACACACACGCACACAAACATTGTCTTTTATAAGTATAGATATAGATTAGAATTAAAAATAAAGAAGTAGCAGTCATGAAAATAATTCGCGGAATCCAAAATATTACCAATAATTGAGTGTCTTACTTAAAAACATTTAACTGATGAAATTTATGCTCAGGCATGCACGTGCCATTTAAAAGAAAACAGGTTGGGCGAATTTAAGTTGATCGCTTGAGAATCAATAGGATACTCGAAATTGAATGAATACGTGCACTGTCCGGTTCGATCTTTTAAATTAAAAAAAATCTAGAAAATCAAAATTTTCTATCACTTTGTACAGTTAGAAATAGAGTGGGGAAGGGGGTAATGTGTGATAAAAATTGTTTCTAACTCAGGAAAAAGAATTAAAATAATATTTTTTGAAGTAACACCTGATACAGTTTTAACCACGAAGGATAATGCAAAGTCAACACATGTGCTTGAATTAATTAACTTGAACTGCAATGAC
This sequence comes from Araneus ventricosus, assembly GCA_013235015.1. NCBI lineage: Eukaryota > Metazoa > Arthropoda > Arachnida > Araneae > Araneidae > Araneus > Araneus ventricosus. The sequence continues at coordinate 15,051 of BGPR01020152.1, forward strand.
TTTGGGGGAAACTGCACATAACAATAAGTTCTAACATTTGCATGATATTATTGTTGGACTTCAAATAATTGAAAAATTCTTCTTAAATTATTTTTTTCAATTCGGAAACAACAAATGATTTCATTTCAGACATAACATTTTTAAAATTACACAATCAACCTAGGTAATGCAAATATATGTTAAAGGATGCTGAAAATTATTGTTTGATTAACAATTAAGTTAAATTGGCAATTTATTTGAAAGTCATGAAAAATATTTTACTCATACAGTGAAACCTCTCTGAGCGGCCACCCCTCCGTTCCGAGAAAAACTGACCGCTCAGAGGGGGTGGCCGCTCTGAAGGGTTTTCATTACAATTACAAGATAATTGCTATAATACATAATATGAACAAGTCTGACACATATTTCTTATTTAAAATGAAGTTTGAGACTTATCTAAAGAGAAAATAGTACTTTATTTAATACTTTTTTGCATTTTTTGAAAAAAGGATACAATTTGTGACTGTTTTAAGTTTTTACCCTTCTCCGAAAAAAACCATTTTTTCAAGTTTGTTTTTCAGTTTAAAAAGTAAATCTCTAACCGATGCGTTTGTTAAATGGGGTGGGCGAACCCACCCGGCGGCCGTTCAGAGGGGTTGGGTGGCCGTTGCTAGGGGTTATTTTAACATTAGGTCTATGGGCCGAAAAATCCGTGCCACGAAAAATTGGCCGTTAAGAGGGGTGGCCGTTCGAAGAGGTTTCACTGTTATATTCATAGCCATAATCTATTTGTTTAATCAGTCAAAATTCATTTAATACTCAGTGTTTCGGAAATGCACCAAATGATTCGCATGGCATGCCATAAACAGCATTTTTGGCGGCGGGCCAATTTCTGTAATCTTCAAAAATTGCATCGAACCATCTAATCAGTGATGTGGGGTGGGTAATTACCCAGTGGGTAGGTAAATATTTTTTGGGTATATACCCGGGTATTTACCCAAGGCTTGGGTAAATACCCAAAAACTGGGTATTTTGCGAAAAAAAACTTTTCGAATGCTGATTCACAATGAAACATACAAACTTCTATAAATACCCCAAAACTTGATATTTTGCAAAAAAAAAAGTATTTGTGAATGACGATTCAAAATTAAACTTAACATTTATAAATACCCAAAACTGGGTATTTTACAAAAAAAATTATTTGAGAATGGTGATTCAAAAACAAATATTAAATTTATAAATACCCATGCACTGAAAATTTTGCAAAAAAATGTATTTGTGAATGGCATTTCAAAATAAAACATAAAATTTATAAATACTTCTAACTATATATTTTGCAAAAAAAAGAAATTGTTAAATGTTTTTAAAATTAATCAAAATGAAACATAAAAATTATAACTATCTCAAAACTGGATATTTTGCAAAAACAGGTATTTGCGAATGGTGATTCAAAATTAAACAGGTAAAATTTTAAAAATTGGGTATTTTGCAAAAAAAAAAAAAAAATGTATTTGCGAAAGGTGATTAAAAATGAGATAAAAAAAATATGTAAGTATCCCAAAACCAGATTTTTTTTAAGTATTTGCGAATGGCGATTCAAAATCAAACAAATAAAATTTAAATACATAATACATGGTTTTTTTTAAAGTTTTTACTAAATTATTAAAAAAAACCCAATTGCTAACAGGATTCAGAATAAAGTATTCTAAAACTTAAACGGGATCGGGGGATAATTTAGTTTTTCCGGTTTGAAGCTATGACACTTACAATAGAGAAATAATTTTTAATACCGTTTATGTTATACTAGTCGCCTTCGGCAATCATCTTTTCGCCGGGAATATAATTTCAACTGACTCTCTTATGCATAATTTGATATTCATGGTTCCCTTAACAAAGTAATTTGAAACTTCAAATTGCTATAGAGATTTAACCCGCGTTCTTTACGTAGCCTTGCACTTGTTATGTTCCTTGTCTATTTGAAAGTTCCTAATGGAGTCAAGTAGCATCTAATTGTACGCAATCGACACGAACGATAATTTAACAAATTTGATTTCAACATCGAAATAGCGCGGCACGTTTTACGTCCAGAGGCATGTTAGCTGGCTTAAAACATGCCGATAAAATGAATTAACAACCATATTAGTAATCATAATTGTTCAGTTAACTGGATTATTTCCTAATATCTTACTGTCTCGAGAACTTCCCTTACAGATTGCACAGATAAATTGATCAAATAAAAAAGAAAGTAAAATCCAATAGGATATTATCTTAGCTTTCAACAACGGAAGAGAAACACTCAATTAAATATTTCTTTTAACAATGAAAACAGTTTGAATTTCATTGTAACAATGAAAAGTATTGTTTTAAAATTCTGCTTAAAAATATTTTTAAAAATTTATTAAAATGAGAGAAAAAATCGAATGACAACTTAATTGATATCATTAAAAGGATAATTTTTTAAATTTTCAGATGGTGTAAAAATCATTTTTATGGTGCTATATTTTCAGAAGTTATAAAGTAAAAATGCCAAAATGTCGCTAAAATTTTAATAAATTAAAATTTCAAAAAAAAAAAAACACCGGCTACGAGGTGCACATTCCCGCGCTTCAAAGTATGTTTGTACAAATTTCGTTGCTCTAGGCCTAGCGGTCTGTCCTGTAGAGCACCAACATGAACCCATTCTCCTTTATTCTTAGTACAGATAAACAGCACCAGTGAATCTTGTGATCCATAATTTACTCACATTGCAGTGCTGGAAGTCAAACATTCATGTTTTGATTTAGTGAATACATAGTCGCTTACTTTACGTGCATTAATATTACTATATATTTTACGTTAAAAGTTTAAAAAAAGGGAAAAGTTACCTGCTTGAAGCTTTTAATGTTAAGAAAGGATAAAAGTATCCAATGTAAGTACTGTAATGTTGAGTATAAACATGCCAATGTAAGCAAAATGGAGAAACACACAAAAAATATATAAGTCCTGTTAGTTTAAAAAAGTTTTTGAAAGGGATAAAATAGATGATGAATTTTCTTTTAATCAAATTCCAACAATGACAACTACAACAAATTTAGAGTTTCAAGAACATTTAAGTATTGTTGTTTATGATCCAGATGAATCCCATCTAACCAGGAAACTTTGTGTGAGTGTGTGTATCTAATATATCGTCAATAATACGGTTTCAGCAACAAAAGAATTCAAATTTCTTATTGCTGAAATTTTATTACAAAGATCACTTAACTTTGTTGAAAGTAATATGAGTGAATATTACTTTCAGAATAATTCTCTTTTAAAAACTGTTAGAACTGGAACATCTGCTAACTTTTCAACAGCAATCTCTGGCACTTTGACTAATCAATCCAAAAAGAATGATAAACAATTGTATCTTTCATTGTAGTTTCTATTATCAGCTGTTTATCATTTTAAACCAAACTCATTATTTTCCTTTTTTTCCATTAAGTTGAAATAACTCTCATTTTTAAAAAGCAAAAAATATATTATTATTCCTTTACTCATTGTATTAAAAAAGGATTGATATTTAAGCCACGCATTTTATGCAAGATCTATTACATAGTATTGCGTTTTTGTTTTCTCTGATTCATTTTTTAGCCTTTATATAATTTAAAAGGTTCATAAAACTAGATTTCTTTTTTTTTTTATCTTACCTAATGCTCAATGTATATTCTATTCATATTTATATTATATAGAGAAATCATATTTCACAGCAGTGCCTGTATTTTATCTGAATAGAGTTAATTGAAAAATAAATACCCAGGTAAATACCCATTTTGGGTATTTACCCAGGTAAATACCCTGGGTATTTACCTTTAAAAATAAATACCTGGGTATTTTACATCACTGCATCTAATAACTTTGACAAATTTGTGAGTATGCTAATCCATTGCAGCAGATACAACGCTAAAATTTTGCTATGACATTAGCGAAACCTAATATTTGACTTACAATTTGCTTTTCGGAAGATCCTTTGAATTTTTTTTTTGTTTTCTTATTCTTATTGCTTTCCGTCACTTAAAATATTTTTGAACTGATAATAAATGTTAAGAGAAATTCATAAACTATATGAACAAATGAAACAGCCCATGTTAATGAACTTCCTATTTCATCGCTTCATCCATCCATTTACTCATAATTTATACCCGCAAAATCATACTGAATGTCAGCAAATGGGGATCCGACTGCAAATAATTTGCGCATATTCAGCTGGAATAAGTCTAGAGAATTCTAGAGAAGTTTTTAAATGAGAAGACAAGGGGCGAGATTCCAGAAGAGTTACAGCCGTTATAAAATAATTTAAGGATAATAAAATCAAAACTCGTTTAATTTTGAACGAGATCAGACAGACGGTTATAATAAATTGTACGAGGGAAGTTTTACTAAGTTTCCAGCTCGAAAGCAACAATAACAATAACACCTTTTTGAAGTGCACGAATCGCGCGTTCTGAATACAAAATCTCGATTTCAATAGGATGGAAATGTTTGCAACTTTTTGAGTTTCGTGGAAGAAAAACGAAAGAGAGGGCATGTTAAATGACTTGAATATGACCTCGAATCGATTCAGTGTCCGGAATTTCGAGCACTGCGAGTCTTTACTTACAGTTAGATGAATTCCAAGGAACATCTGAAAGCAGGAAAAGGTCGCACAGATCGCGTTTCGATATCGCGAGTTTCTTTTTCATTTTATAGGAAACGATACTTCAGAAAACGACCCGGGTTCCTTTTTTCCTTTCTCCGAGGCTAAAACAATTTACGAATCCAAGCGGAAATTCCGAGGAGGCGTTCATGTTTGCTTTTGCAACTGCAAGGCGACATGTTTGGACCGTTTGATTAACAGAAAAGAATGGTCCGACACGATCAATTTTAATACATTATTCGAGTTATTGAATGCAAGTTTTATTTTGGCTTGGGTGTTGCTACGATGCCGATCGCCATAGTTACCGAGCCTTTTCATTTTGTCTCGTTTTTCGTTTCTCCCGAGGAACAATGGTAGAAAAGGAAGACGCAAAATGGAAATTTTTCCAATGCGTAGATGGCTTTCCTTGAATTTGTTTCAACGAATGACAGCTAATCCTTTATTATTTTTGAAAGCATAGAACATTCAATTTAATTAAATTCTTTTCCTTCTTTCAAATTGTGTCTAATTGAGGTCTCAGACTTTCCACGACGAGTCTCGTTAACATGTGTTTAGCTCGTTACTGTAAAGGGGACGGCTTAATTACTTGATTGACCCTCCAGCTCTTACTTAATTGAACGTCACACTTAATCCAGTTCTTGTTTAACCCCCGGATAGCACTGTTCTACATGCAGTTCTTTGAAGATGAATTTTATATCAGGGATTTTAGACTCACTTTTTACTTTCTCGTACACGAAGTATACAAAGAGAAAGTATCGTAATCGTCAAAAAATTCGAACTCGAGATTTTGACGAATCTCCACGTTTTAGACCTCCCCGAGTCCGAAAAACACAATTTTGGAATTATGTCTGTCTGTGAACACCATAACTCGAAAACCATTAGAGCTACGGGGATGAAATTTGGTATGTGGTCTTTAAACATAGTTTGTAGGTTTCTATCAAATTTTGCACAAAATACGTCCACGGGAGGTCTGTCTGTCTGTCCGCGGTCATAAAACACTATAACTCAAAAACTTGAATAGCTAGATGGATAAAATTTGGTACACAGTTTTATCATCATGAATGTATGTCCGTATCAAATTTTGTACCAAATCCGTCGAAGGGCTGATGGTCTGTCGGACTGTATATTCGCATACTTGTAAAAATTATATCTCCTAAACCCTTTGACTTAGATAAATAAAAATTGGTATGACGGTTGCTAACACTAATTATAGATCTGTGCCCAAATTTCGGTTCAATGGGTTAAAAAAAAGGCGTTCAAATTGCATAATTAATTTTTCTAATCCGATTCTCTATACGCATACGTACTGGTAGCAATATCTGTGCACGCGGAAGAATTACGTCACTTTGTCCTTAAGCCGGCAAGAGTGGCGTTTTAATCGGTACGCATCTCTTTGAATTTGATTCTTTACTTAAATATTCTACAATCACTATAATCTACAATGAAAAACCTTCTGATAGTCATTGGATTCTGGGTTGCAGTAGGTTCGAATTTTTTTATCCACCCGGGGGGAGGGGAAACATCACCTTTTTGGGGAAGTATGCGAGAAAGTTTAGAGGAGACCACTCCCGCTGGTTTAATACTTGAAACATTCTTACACTGCAGCAACTTAAATCAACAGAATGCCAGCATTATTACCCTGTTTCACGATGCTATTTTCGCATAATTTCGTTATATAAATCTAAGGAACAGTGTTACATTAGAAAAATTATCTAGAAATGTACCCCGGGCGTCCACATAACTCTCTTTGTTTTTGTAAAAGACTTTAACCCTGAATGTTCGTTGCTCAAATTCACAACGAATGTGAACAAAAAACATTTAGACAGAAGACTTCATGAATTTTTCTCGACTAAACCTTGTTACAAGAGAAAAAGGTAAAGTTTTGTCTTCCAGATGGGATCATTTTTTTTTCTAAGTAATGTAACAAGTTACTTCTAAGGTTTCACAATCTCCCATTTTGCTGCTACTCTCTGTATTATCTGTGCTGTGATAATGAAATAAATTTTGATCAAATCATCACGTTCGATGGTATGATATCATGTTTGAAAATACAGAATGAGACAGTGAGAGCACATTTTAAAATACTATGCAGAATACTTCGTATCATCTTGCTTGTATTCGACATTGCACAATTTTTAACGAAGGTTTGCAATGAACTTTTATGATAACGTTTTGTAAAAATAAATTACAAACGTTTGAAAGTTCTGACGGTAATTCTATCTTTTTGACTTGCAAATAGGTGTGCCATAAACTACCATCAATTATGACTTTTTTCTTTTGAAATATTCCAGTTTCTTACGGGTATTTCCTATTAAACTCTCTCTATCGGGCACGTCACGACCGCTATTGCCCAGGTCGACCCAAATAGTTCCGCAAGCCAGCGTGGAATTTCCATTCTTATATAAATAGTACATGCGTGATTCACGCTTTCAACAAATTTGACACGCGAAAATTTTCAAAAGTAATGCCTCGTGAATAATCTCTCAATAATCGAGCATCACTCTATGCAAGCTTCCTCTTCTTGTCATTGAGAACAGAAAATACAGCGAGAGTACAAATGTAAAATATATTTTCAAAACGTCTCAATAGAAGAACATTTAAAGTTTTGTAAAATGTTTTCCATTGATTGGTATTGAAATTCTTACCGCTAACAGAAACTTTGAACAAACATAAATACAGTAATCCATTTCTGCCAAATCACGACGCATAGTTCAAACGTAGCGGTATGTGTTTCGATAAGCAGTTTCATTTTTGCTTAATAAGAGGAAAGCGACAGTAGCTTTTATATCGAACAAGAATGCAACGAGCACACATTGAAATGAATGAAAGAAAAATTCTCTGCATAATGAAGTTCTTCCCATTCTGAGAGCAAACCAAAGCATTTCTTAAGACAAATTCAAACTTAAGGCAAAGCGTAAAAACAGTGGGATGTGGAACTGTTCCCACTCCCTCGGCTTCCCGCAATATCAAAGTTAGAATCATATGCATTTGCTTAGGAGAAAATTCCCATTTTCTAAAGGATCGGGACCGGGAGCTTAACTCTGCTATTCCCTTTTCTATACTTATAAGTAGGCTTGCCAGACGTCCCGTGTTACCGGCGCAGTCTCGGTTTTCAGACAAAATCCCGGTGTCCCGGCCGGTTTACTTCACGTCCCGGTAAAAATTAAATTTGATTATAGATGACCAAAAAGTCTAAAAATAATTAACTGTGAAGGATTATTTAGGAGAATTACTTTATCATTTATTTCACTGTACTGTATGAAAAGTGAAAACTATAGAAGAGTGATGGTCTTCTAATAAATAATATTGTCATCGTATCGTCTTGTCTCGCCAATCGTGACCATGCCTTCTACTTACCTGGGACATCAGCACCAGTTGAGAGAGTATTTTCTTTGATGAACAACGCATGGACTGATTATATGGGTTTGATGAAGTAATCTACGGTTAAAGGCTTGATGACATGTAAAATTAATATCGGAATAGCTTGTGAAGATTTTTACAACACGATTAAAAACAAAAAAGACTTTCTAAAAAGAGTCCCAGCCAATGAAAAGTATATGTAAATATTGTTCAAATTTTTATTCCTCATTCAAAGTGTTTCTTCTTACTTAAGTAACTTATAAATATTAACATGTAAGAAATAAAATGTTTAAATTTTTATACTTGTGTCATTTATTATTACCCCTGGTTTAGGTTCCTAATCAGTAACCATTTATTCATAGCATTGAGAATAAACTACCCTCTAAAACACTCTAAAAACCCGCCAAGGGTGTGTACCCTTGAATACCCGCGACGCTGGGGGGGGGGGGGG
>BGPR01020153.1:10211-28221 GCA_013235015.1 Araneus ventricosus
GTTTTATTGTTGGTGACGTCTGAGCGTTACCGAGAGATCTGGGCTATTATATTAGTAATACTTGTAACATTTTGCTACCATATAAGAATAAATCGTCGCTTAACAAACGACACCACCTATCCCAATTTTTGGAAATTTCAAAGAAGAAGAAAAGTCTCAATTTTTCACAGTCAGTAAGAAATATTTCTGAATTTTTTTCACATCTGGTAGAAACATGCGGACTAATGTTCATTTCAGAATTTTTTTAAAAAATTCCTTAATTCGTTAATAGTTGCAAAAAATTGAGTATGTTCTTCCTTTTTGAAATTTCAATAAATTGAGATGGGTGGTGTTACTTGTTAAGCGATGAAATATGATTTAGTTATGGTTATTTGATACAAAATAGCGCGTCAACTGTGTTACCTCATTAATATAGATAAGTCCCTCGATAAGTGCGTGTAAATATGAAATCTAATAACGCACAATTAAACTAATACCAGAAAGAATACAAAAAATTTTACAGTGATATCGAAAAGCTCATATTTAAAAAAATATGAAACATATTGCATTTTTTATCTTAAAACTGCTAAACTGCGTGACAAAAATACAGAAGGAAAAACGCATTCTGTTTTCAAAAATTCGCAGTTCAAAATGGTTTAAACACATTAAAATTTAAAATGTAATCATTTTATCCTTTTTTATTTTCTCGTATACGAAGTATACACAGAGAAAGTATTGTAATCGTCAAAAAATTCGAACTCGAGATTTTGACGAATCTCCGCGTTTTAGGCCTCCCTGAGTCCGAAAAACACAATTTTGGAATTATGTCTGTGAACACGATAACTCGAAAACTGTTTGAGACAGGGATGAAATTTGGTATGTGAACTTGACACATAATTTGTAGGTTTCTATCAAATTTTGGACAAAATATATCAACGGAAAGTCTGTCTGTCTGTACGTCCGCTGTCATGTGAACACTATAACTCAAAAACTTGAATAGCTAGATGGATAAAATTTGGTACACGGTTTTATCGTCATGAATGTAGGTCCGTATAAAATTTTGGGCCAAATCCGTCAAAGGGTTGACTGTCTGTCGGTTTGTATAATTTTCTTTTGAAAAGAATCCGTCATCTCCACGCGCATGCGTACTGGAAGCGATCTTCTGTGCATGATATTAAGCGTTTTTCATGACGGACTCCTGTCTGGCGCTTTTTTCTTCCCTTTTGTTCCTTTTTCGCCCTTTTGGCGAATTCTGATCCTGCTCGGATTATTTTATTTCCGTTAGTTTTGTCGTTTTCACGTGTTAGAAACTTGTTGCGTTCTTGGAATAGAGCAGATTCGAATTTTTTTATCCACGCAGGGGGAAGGGAAATGACAAATTTTTGAGAAGTATACGAGAAAGTGTAGGGGAGGCCACTCCCGCTGGTTTGTCATGAAGTCTTCCAGAATTATCTCAACAACAAAGTACGCTTAGTATCAAATAAATCGGAAAAGCGTAGACCCTACAACCAGTGTTCAAGCATATTTTGTATCCGAAGATGGTGTTTGGGAACTGTGGAGATATTTATTTCTGCCTACTATAAATAAGTAATGCAAAGTTAAAAGAAGCTTGAAATTAATGATAAAGCATGAGTGATAACGAGTTTTACAGATTTTGATTACTTTTAATGGACAAAAATAATTGTTCAGATATTCTTATAACGCCAAACAAGCATTTGATAATTTGTTTTCTTGACACTTGAATAAGCTTCATACCTGATATTATTGTCTTTTAACTGATTTAATAAAATAATTACTGACTTCGAGCAAACAGTTCATGTTAAATTTTAATTTCGAAAGCAGATTCAGTAATAACAAATGATTTCATATTATGATATAAAGCTGATCTCTTTGATATAGTGCTTTGATATTAATGGCAGAAAATTGATTGTTTGACCTGTAATTTCTCGGTTGGAAACTGTCGGAAGCAGCACATTGACAAAATAAAAATAAACCTAGCGGAAGTGGTCTTTTCTAAATTTTCTCGTAAATTCCTTAAAACATGCGGAGAAAAAATAAGTGAAACGACAGTAAAACGCACCTAGAGTCCCTAACACAGGTAGGGAAAAAATAAGGCGAACAGCATACCCACAAGTTTCCCTCGCGCAGCAAAGCGAAAGGCGGAAGTTAAATGAAGAACCCCACACTATTACACAATATGGTCTTGCTTCAATATAATATAAAGAGAATCGAATATACAATTTTAACGCCTTTTTTTAACCGATTGAAATGAAAATTGGACACTGGTCTACAATTAGAGTTAGAAGACGATATACTAAATTTTATTTCTCTAAATAGTTGCGTTTAGGAGTTATGGTGTTCAACCGACAGAGAGTCAACGCGTTGATGAATTTGGTCCAAAATTTGATACAAATCTACATTCCTGATAATAAAATCGTGTATTAAATTTTATTTATCTAGCTATTGAAGTTTCTGAGGTATCGTATTCACATGAACACGGAAAACAGAAAGACTTCCCTTTGACAGATTTTGTCCAAAATTTGACAGAAACGTACGAATTATGTGTGAATATCACATTCTAAAGTTCATCCCTCTGGCCCTAGCCGTGTTTGAGTTATCGTGTTTACAGACAGACATAATTCCAAAATTGTGTTTTTCGGACTCAGGGAGGTCTAAAACGCAGAGATTCCTCAAAATCTCGAGTTCGAATTTTTTGACAATTGCATTACTTTCTCTTTGTGTACTTCGTATATGAGAAAGTAAGGAAAAAAACCTGAATATTCTTTGTTAATGTGATTTCTATTTCATTTCATATGTATAAATATTCACGATAGCAGGAGTTCCACATTTTACTCCAAAGTGCAATAAGTTTTTACAAGCAAATGATATTTAATGAATTTTAATCTCTACGGAAGATCCCCATGGAACAATGAATCGGCTTGAATCTAAGGACCTTTATGTTTAATATTTTTAAAGGCTAGTTTGTACTGCAATTGTTGGATACAAGACTAACGAATTTACCAATTGAAGAACATTTGGTCGTCTGGAGTGATTTTTCTGCTGGGTCAGTCACTTCATTCCAGAGACTTCAACATAGAAACTTGATATTCCAGAGGTTCATGTTTCGTTTTCGTATCTACAAAGTAGCAATGTGAACAAGCATCTTTCTTTCTAGATGATTTAACTACTGGTGGTTATCTAATAGTTTTTCACCTCGCGATAAGAAAACTATTGATTTCAATAGAAAATAATTTGTTCTGAAAGAAAAATTATTCTTGATAAGATAAAAGATGAGAAGAATTTCAATAGAAGAAGGCTGTCTAAGGCACAGTTAAACACTCGAAGCTTCCTATCTCCTATTGCGTAGGCAATTCTGAACCACTCAAACAGATTTTGACACAGAAAACACAAGCAATGGCACAGAAGCATCAAGATACTAATCCTCCGAGAATAGAGCAGTTGAATAAAATTCCCCTGGCAAAATAAACACGGGTAAGCAATTTCAAAATGAAATAAACTTCAATCGAAGTCTCTTCTTCTGACGCACATAAAGAAAAACGCAGTCTCGGTAAATGTGGCTCAAGTGCTCGAGCTAATATTCGGCCGTATGTAAATAAAAAGAACGGCAAGACGGTGCATATAAAGGCAAAAAGGAATTTCCGAATCTTTCACAGCTGCGACGTCTTACATTTCTCGACATTTATCCCATTTCCTGGAACACAAATCACAGAATTGTTTTACTTTTCATTCTGTTCGTTGCAAATTGCATTTCTGGAGGGATAAGCGAATCGAATTTGGCGTTCTGACAAAAATCATTCGATTCACATAAATCTCGGAACGTTCCTTTTTCTGTCCCTTTCTTTGCCTGGGGTTTACTTAGAGGTAAAAAAGATAAAGAAGACGAACCGTTGTTATTGGATTCTACCAATGTTTGTGTGTGTGTGTGTGGAGTCAGAAATGAAAAAGAATTCCTTAAGTAAGCAGAGGTGGGGAAAATTCTTTTTGTTAAATCCATCTCCAGCTTAACTTTAGCAGCGATATGTATACATGTGTCACAATTCGGGACGCTTAATGAAACTACACAGAGTTAAATCTTATATGTATTCTCTCAGCGTGAATTCTTCCATTTACATTATTGGCTCAGATTTGAAAACGGTTGATGCACGAATGTCATCTCATAGCTGGAATTTTTCTTAACGTTTTTCAGGCATAATCGCCAGCCTTAAGACACCATTCCATAAAATGCCATAATTCTGACAGTATTCAGCTAAAAGGATTGAAAACTTTTATATAAATAATAGATTGTTAAATTTGAAAGCTTGCATGAGTTTCCATTTCTAACTTATGTTTCAGTACAAAGTGCACTTAACAAGTATAAAACATAGATTCTCTCATCTATGACAATTTCAAGGTTCAATTTTTGGTGCAACTAATAAAGCACCTCATTCGCTGGTCATTCTCACTCATATGCTTATTTTCAACAACAGAAAAATGACTTGCATTCAAAACCTTATTCATTTAACTGCGTAAAACAAAAATCATTCAATCAACTGACACTATATAAAAATTTTGAGAAAAGTTCATTGATATGAAAGTTTATATATATATATGATATTTTAATTTTTTAACTTTCCTAAATAATCTTAACGAAACCTCATTTTAAATACTTCTACTTTCATCATAATAAATGCACTACAACTTTCTTTTCAAGTCACGAGTTTCTAAAGGGGAAATTCTCTTTTCTGGGTACTTAAGCATTCTGCGCATTCATTTCTGCCCTTTTTCACGCCAGTATGTAAGCTTTCAACAACAACGCGCCGCTCGGGCGTATCCTTCTGAATACTGGTCATGGAGCTACGTAAAAATTGAATACTTTACCTATGAAGAAATAACGTAATATCCTAAATGCCTAAATAAAAGAAGATTAAGCCATATATTGTCTCTTCCATGACCAAAATGGACTATATTTCACCTTTTTAAAGCCTGATCATATATTGTGATATGAAAGTTTATATATATAAATGTAATAAATTAACACTTTCCTAATTTTAAAAAACCCTACTCAAAATTTAATCCATAAAATTATTTCTACTTAAACTCTAACACACAATTAACTGTCACTTTAATCCAGTTTCAACCGATCTAACGTTCTGGAATTCCCCTCTTTGGCAATACTACTTAATCTCGCTGCGATGGTGCAACACTCTCTTTTTAAAATCATGTAACCTTCATACCAGACGCCTGTTCTCGGCGTGGCTTGATTCTTTGTCGCCGGTGGCAGCGCTTTGCGTTTATATTTTTTATCATGGCTTGATAATATTCTAAATTCTACTCTAATCAGCTGAAACTTATGAATAAAATAAAGAAACTGTTCATATTTCGTCAACGACTGCTGTCTGCTTTGGAATCACACTTTTATACCTCACAGAAACCATGATATATATATATATATATAGTTTCTGTATGATCATATATAATAATTTATATTTAGATATATATATATACCTAGTAAATAATTGTGGTATTTTAAGAATTGTTTTTCTGCAACATTTTGTATATTTAAGATCAAAGTTCAATAATTGCTCGATAGCCGCTACTTTAAATTTCTGAGAAAACAATATTTAAAATTATTTTTATGAACTATTGAATAAAATTTATGAATGATAATTTCTATTAAATACAAAGCATACGCTATCAATGAACATCTAGCAAGCGCCCAAATATGTGGCATGTGACACACCAGTTTCCAGGAGCCATGGAGAAAAAATTACCAATTAGGACTCTCGCATCAATATCTTTCCCGATAGCACATTCGAAAAGTTTCTCATTGGCATTTGTAGAGATCAATGGAATTCACTGCAGTCAGAATCTGTTACCTCGCGATTCACCCCTTATATTTTATACTCAGTATACTTTTAATTCCAACATCAATCTGTTTATCATAAAATTCCTATAATTATCAATAGGTTTCAAGTGCATTTGTGAATCGATGCAATTTATGAACTGGATGGTGCGATAGACCACATCATATATAACCTTGTCACATTCATGCAATCAGATCATTAATTCCACGCTTATGGTCGCAGGATCGATCTTTTCATCAGAGAGAACGGCCTCATTACGACAATCTACACTGACTAGGATCACATTACCACTAACTATGCACTTGTGTGGGAGAAGATAAACCAGAACGCTGTACCATCGATTAAAAGTATAAAATGAAGTAATGAAGGCTGTAATAACATTTAAAGGTTCCTTGCTGCGATTCTGCAGTGAAAGAGGACGAACAGAAGATTCTTTTGAAGCAACTTTTATTCTGAGTCAATCATGCAATTTAAGTGTATCTACTAAGATTATTTTGTTTGCCCAAATTCATAATTACAGAAGTGTTCAAAAATTGCATCACCCATATTTTCTATGTAAAAATTCGCAATGAGATTCACATTGACAGAGCAATGTGCAGTCACTGGTACCGCGCTGTTAAACAAACGTTTAACGTAAGACTGCCAGCAACGGCATCCGTGAAGTGCTATAAAAGTGCCGCAAACACAAATTTAAAGCCGGCCATTAACTTCACAGATAAACTGGATATTTTGGAACGCGAGAAGGAAAAAGCCATAAAAATCTATGGAAATCAGCCAAGTGGCTTGTGGTGGTTGGAATTCCGCTCGGATTGAAAAACGCTGGAGTGTAAAGTCTCGCTTCAGAGGGACCCTGAAAGAGGCTAGCGAAAATAACAATGCCTTGCGTATATTGAAGCCTCGCTTTGAGAGTAGCATAAATTAAAAGCTGCTGACTGGGAAAAATCGAAGAGAGACTGACCAGCAGCTCTAGAGAGGGAAACCTTCCCCACCTTCGTTCAGAGTTAGCGTCCTTTTAAATATCAAGTGAATGGCGTGCCTGTATTTTTCAATTAAAATGGGTGGAAAAAACCGGGCCTAGGACAAATGACATGGCTATCCTTCAAGTGAATGACCGGCTTAAGAATATGATTTGTTTGTAGTTCCAACTGTGCAGACATTTTCTTTTTCTATTTGCAGCAGTCCATGACGGTTGTATACTGTTTTCCTTGCAAAAGAGCACTGATTGTAGCATCTAATGCAATTTTTTTCCATACCTGTATATGATGAGCTGGGTCAAAAGGAACAATTAGTACCCTGGCAGAACATATCACTTTAGCTTCACTCAACCTCCCCATAGCAGGTGTCATCGTCTGTCAACGATCAGAACTCCTGTAGTACATCCACCCTCAGTGTCGTTCTATGTCTCTAACTCTTTTATAATTGACAAACTCATCTCTTAGAAGCTCCCCACTGAACTCTTTCGAACGCAAGAATTTCCCCCTACATTCTTCGAGCTTTGAATCCTTTTTAGTCCTGGTGCAAGCATCTAATTTTTGTTCCGCTGAATACTTTTCCGACACCTCTTAGGTATCGGAAGTGTGTTACCGCAAGTATGTATGTGCCACGCAATTACTATTGTTACAAACATGGAAAGTCGCTTCCCAGCAATGCTAGTCTTATGTTTGGGAAGAGAGTTCTGCAGGTTTATGCATGGAAATTCCGGGAGAATGGAGCCATTCGCCCCCGCTCTTGGCGACCATTTTAGCGACTTGGCGAGAAAATGTAGGATCGCAAAAGTACTAGAATTTTCTTGATATCTCTATTCGGAGACGAAATCCGAATTTCTCTAAATAATTCCATTAGACGTCATGGCATGTCGGAGAGACTATAAATAGCGCCGTGCTCGAATCACGAAGGTGTTGAATCGTCTTTGGACTTTGAACGTGTTTTTTGACTGGGATCGTCTTAGGAGAGGGAACGCCTGTGGAATTTCTTTTTGGAGTTTTATCCGCAGTGCGAGGTAGTAAGCTGATTGACACCAAGCGGTATTGAGAGTGCTGTTACCGTTATTGTTAGTCATTTCCTGTCTGTTATTTCTAATTTGTGCAAGTGCTGTTATTCCTGTTACATGTGCTTCGTATTTTCCGAAATATTCGAGAATAAAGCGTCGTTCTCCATTATTCTGCTTGTTGGACTGTTTTCACCTTACACACACAGGACGACTTTTTGTAACACTATCGATGTAGTTCGCGCTACACGTCCGACTGTACTGAATTGTTGAGTCACCTCCTGTGGAGCAAAATAGTCGCTCTTTACGTACTGAAAGCGGGTCCGGTTATGCTACAATCTGGGAAAAGTGCTAAGCCAAAGCCATAATTACCGAGAAGCAGCTGGCATTTCCGCTTATCACCTAAAAAATAATGGTCACCCCTTTCGCCAACGTTGCTTTGTGAAAGCGTTCGTCTGGAGGGGACACTGCGCTTGTCAGATTCTCATGTTCATAGACAGATGATGCCAAATCTATCATCTGGATCCCTTCTTCATTAGCTGTTGATAATTTCACTACAATATCAATTAGCCCTCCAATTAACCAGTTATTTATATATGACGCATTCCATCTCTGAACATCTATTTAACCCGTTCAGGACCAGCGAAAGTAGAAAGAAGGATACTTATGCACGGGACCGGGCGATTTTTCCGTTAAGCCTAATTTCATTTAAAAAATCATATAAAATCATTATTGCAAGTAAATACGCTGAAATTTACAATTTATTATCATTGATAGTATATCCGAATATAATGTAATAAAATTATCATGATATTTAAAAAACAATTGAACAAAAATATAATTTACCCCAAAAATACAAAATACTGTCTAGCGAACTCCGAACTGCAAACGATAATTTCTACTCCAACCCCTAACCAATAAACATTCCATCTTTTCATCGTGCCATCAAAATATATAAAAAAAATCCCCCGCAAAATAAATCATAGCTCTTTAATTGCTTAATCATAACGCTTTAATTGCGCAATCCTAACACGCGCAGTTGTTTACATAATCAAATGGCCCTGATCCAACAAAAAAAAAATCCGAAACCGAAAGTGCATACTGAAGGTCAACACTCCGTGAAACATTATTCGAAAATTGTAACGGACTTTACCGCCATCTAGCGCCGTTTAAAAATTCAAATAAAACGTTCCAAGTTGAAATCGCATATATGTGATGACGGGCTGTAGGGAACGGAAAGAGAAATCGCATATATGTGATGACGGGCTGTAGGGAACGGAAAGAGAGATCACATATATGCGATGACGGTCCTGAACGGTAAAAGTGAGTCGCTGGAATCTGATCTATTTATCTCTCAAGCGTTTAAGAAAATATATGAATACATATTAGCTAACTGCTTTAAAGATAAGCAAGCTAAACGGAAAATTCCGTCTTCGTCGCCTGAAACGTTGAGAATTAAAAATCTTCACTCTCTTTCTCTCTCACACACAAAAAACATCAAGTGACTTACTTTCCAGAAAGTTGCAGCTTCACTCAACGGAATTTTTCATTCTAATTTATCACAAATAACATTCGCTCAAATATTTCACATTGAAATATGCAACAGACCCTTTCTGAAAAGACTACCAAAAATTATATTTCCATCCAAAGAAGCCAGCGAGGAAAACTGATGAATGGCCAACGCCATTCTGTAACAACGTAATAAGCTCCTTTTCAATCGCAGCAACGCGATTCCGCTCTTTTGCTACAAGTGACAGAAAAAAGCAAACCCGTGTCCCGAATAGGAAGGAAGCCGTGCTCGTAGCACATGGCCGGCACAACAAAAACCTCACTGTTCGCCAGCCAACCGCATTACGCTAATGCAGACTGAGGGTTCTTTCATCTGCGATTCCCTCTTTTTCTTTTCCTGCTCGCTCGGAATTAAGTGAAGCAGACGCACACCCCCACCCGAGATGTGATGGAGGGCGACGGCCATCCATGACGTAACCTTGGATACCGATTCCGTGTCGCAGGAAACAAGGAGGGATAATAAGAGGGAAAAGCAATAAGAAATGGAAGTGGACACTATTTATGTGCAGCCCCCCTCGCCCTGTGTATCTTCTGCCTCCGGATTGAGTTATAGGGCTTGACAGACAGACGCGACTGGGCTATGCTGATCAGTGATTCGGTGGTGACAGGTGGCAGTGGGAGAAGCTTGCAACTTATTTGGGACGTGTTCTTTTCTTTGTTATTTGTGTGTGACAGACGCAGAAGAACTTCTTCTCAGTGCGCTCTGATTTTTAGTTTTTGTTGTCTGTTACCCAGTGTCTCTGTTTGTCGTTCGTGATTATCGTGCTGCCATCTGTTAAAACGTAAATAAATATTTAGAGGGAAATCTTCAAAAGTAAAAATGCTTTCACTAAGATTATTGATCGAAACTGATAAGGATCTTCAGAAGGAGCAGAAAAGGATACTTGATCAAGAGCGAATATGAATCGATATTCGCTTCATGTCAGTAATTTGAAATTAATCCTCTTTAGTACTATTAAACTAAGCATTAAGCTAAGTTTAGCAATTAAATGTATAAATAACATGACAATAATCTTTTCCTTTAAAATCAAATTATGTGTTGGCAAGACTGATGGGCTTAAACTCTTTAAGAATTCTTGAGATTGCAAATGGTTGTCAGTCCGCTCATCGAAATGTACAGAACCATAACTATAATCAACTTTGCAATCTTCTTCTGTAATGATTTATTGTGTAGTCTTCATTTTTCGGGCATAATATGACTGTATTGATAGAGTCGTTGAGATCATTAGCTTAATTCAATTAGCAATGTTTTGGTTTTCCTTTCAATTTAAACTTTAAGCAAACCATGTGTTTTACACTTTCATTTCTTATCTTCATCGATTTAACTTATCTAATAGCCCACTGTGCATTAGCGGGAAACTTGGTGATGCCGATTACTACGTTTTGGATTGTGCTTTATCATTGAAATATCTAACTAAACCTTGTGGCAGGTTAAAAAATATCTGGTTTAAAAACGTTTTAAATAATAAGTGTTCACGGCTCAGAATCCAGAGGTGTTGTGAAGTCTCCGGGAATGTTCTTGATCACGTTCTAAGCTCTGGGGATTGTTAGATGGAAGTTGGATGTAAATAATAAGTGTTCACGGCTCATAATCCAGAGGTGTTGTGAAGTCTCAGGGAATGTGCTTGATCATGTTCTGAGCTCTGGGGATTGCAAGATGGAAGTTGGATGTAAATATTTTCATTTTCTTTGTTTGTAATTTTTTTAATTTTTTTCTCTTCATGTTCATCTTGTGTATTGTTGTTTTTTGTTTGTTTGGGTTTTATTGTATTGATATCAGCATTTGATTTGCATGCGAGCTTAAATGATTCGTTTTTGATTTCCGGCATTTTCTGTATCTTATGTAAACTTCATTTAAAAGATCAATAAATACTGTTCCCCCGAACATTATGTTCTAAAACCTTTTGGGTAGAGCGGGCTCTCTTGGGTAAAAAAAGTGTTTTACAAAAACTAAGTATGCTATATCAAAAGTCTATCAAATATTCTATCCACTCCAGGAAGTGTCTTTTGCATTAAATCGATGATGTTCTACAAATTTTTAATTGACTTCTTATATTGCTCCATTTTCGTGATAAAAACGCTAATTCTACAATTTACCGCAAGGTGGCGCTTTGAGCGATCTCATAGAGTAACAAATAGCCATTTTACTACACCTAGACACCACTTTTATGACTATAGCGGCAGTTGTTCAGAAATTAAAGGGGTGCAAGTAACTTTAGCGGGCATCCTGTATATAGTAACGGAAAAGGTAGAAAAGGTCGAAATAAAAATAAGCTTGATGACTGTAGTTTAACTTTTATCAAAAATAAAGAGACGTACACACTAAGCTGAACTTCCGAGAAACAAAAAATCCCAAACCACAACTTATTTTTGCGTGACGATGATATATTTTTCATTCTTCTTTGAAATAAAATCCTTTCTGCGTCTTTGAACCAAATAATTGGAGCTTTTATACCTCTCAGTACTTCTCTTCTTTTCATTACTAAATGTTACCAAAAGTCATTTATCAAAATGTCTTTAGACTTTTGACACATAAAAGTCAATTTATTTCTCCGCATTATGTCAGATTGGGCTTCAGTATTGGTATTGTTGTAAAAAAGATTTGTGCAGAAGCTTGGGAGTTTTTGTAAAATGTCCAATATCTGAGGCAGAAGAAAATATTTTTGCTTTTCTATAGTCTTTCTGATGGATTTTTATTATGCATTCACTACTATCATCATTCTACAAAGCAAGTATTTTAAATTTTTAAAATGTCTAAAACAAATTTTTATTTAGTTTCAGGCCATAGAAATTCTGATATTCCTTTATTTCATCAACGAACATAAAACATTTGGATTTCTAGAAGCACAAACATGACATCATAACGTGATTTCTAATTTCAGCTTGTATTTGCAAGGTTTGGTTCTAGAAATCCAAATGTTTTATGTTCGTTGATGAAATAAAGGAATATTAGAATTTCTCTGGCCTGAAATTAAATAAAAAATTGTTTTGGAGATTTTAAAAATTTAAAAAACTTTCTTTGTAGAATGATGGTGACAGTGAATGCGTAGTAAAAATTAGTAGTGAATGCATGAATATGAAAAATTTAGCGTCAGGTATTAATACGCTATATTACTTTTATTTCTGTCTACATACAGCTTATTATGTTTTCATTTATTTATTTTTGAAATTGAACAAAATAATAATTATTTCTGTATTTTTAAGATGCATCATCTTCAGTTCTTTTCTTAAATAAATATTGCACTTATATGTTTTCCAGTATTCGAGCTGAAGAAGTGTTGATTTTTCTTTTATACACACACTTATTGTTGTCTAATAGCTAATTTCTAAACATTTAGAGATATACATATAGTTCCAATTGGAAAAATGCTTTAAATGAAGTGGGAAATTATATTTCATGCTTTTTGAGTCACTAAATATATTTCTGAAAATGTTACGAATCCTAATTTTTATACGGTCCCCCGGCCCTATCAGTTATATTTAGTAAAATATTCTTCAAACACTAACATTTTAAACAAAAAAAGTTCCACTCTTCTGCGACTAAAACTAACTAAGTTATGAAGCTTTGAATTTCATAATTTTAAACCAGTCAGCGGCCTCGACGCGTAAATTTTGCGCCCTGATTGGTGGATCGTCTTTGAGGCGGCTATTGAAATGGTGTAAAGTGGTCTAAATCAGTGATATTCAAAGCTCGATAACTCGATCAGTTTTAGCCGTAGAAGAGAGGCACTGTTTTTTGTTTAAAATGTTAGTGAGTGAAAAATATTTTATTAAATATGGCTGATATGACCGGGGACCGTATAAAAAATTAAAATTCGTAACTTTTTCAGAAATGTATTTATAGACTCAAAAACATAAAATATAAATCTACCCCTCATGTAAAGCATTTTTTCAACTGGAACTAATCGGACCTCTATTTAACAAACCTCTATTTTACGAATTTCTCTATTTTGCGAACTTTTCCTCGGAACCAAGAACATTTTGCAAATTTCTTCTTAAAATAACCTCCAAATAGCGAAGTGCATTCTCTATTTAACGAACTTTTTCTTGCGATCCAATAATTTTTTTTCCCTATTTCTCAAAGCATTTCTGAAAATTTCAAACTTATTCTTTCTTTTAACACATTTTGATGGTGACATTTTGACTTTGAGGCTGGAAAATGTCAAAGCGAAAGTGCTTGAGCATCAAATAAAAAAATTTAATTCTTCATGAAGTGGTTAAAGGCTTGAAGAAAAAGGATATTGCTTTAAAATTTGGTATTCCTCCAAACAGCTTATCAACCATAATAAAAAATCGCGATAAGATACAAAATTATGATCTATCGAATGTTTGTTCAAAACGTTTAAAAGCATGTGTCTATGAAGATGAGACAGTTTTAAAGTGGACAGTGTGAAAAATAAAAACAATACAGCAATGGATTGCGATGAAGACGAAGATGATGAAGATGGAAATTATCATGATGCAGAAATGAACAAACCCTCGTATGATGAAATGTTAAAATTTATTAATTTTAATATAAAATTATTTTTTAAATTGAAAATACAGTGTATTCCCGGACAAAGTTTTATAATTGTTTTCCTCGCAGATTTCTTTTTGATGGGTAAGATATATAAAACAAATAGTTTACAAAATAAAGGTGTGATTAATTACTTTTTTTAATAATATTTAGTGTTTATGAATTTAAAATCTGTTTTGTGTAGTTTAAAGTATTTTAATAGGTGAATCTATATTTAACGAATTTTCCATATAACGAACTTTTTTTCGGGATTTAGCGACTTCGTTAAATAGAAGTCCCACTGCATATGCCTATCTCTGATGGTTTAGAAATTAGCTATTGGACTAAGATAAATGTGGATACCCTGTATATTAAACTACTGATACGGTTTACGGTGCTAATAAAAAAGACTTCTCGACAGATTTTAGATGTGGTCTTCAAGTGAATCGATTCCGAAATCTGAGGAGAGTGCCAGATACACCAAGGAGAGTGCCAGATACACCAAGGAGAATTAGCTATTATGGTTAATCAAATGGCGTATTGCTGTGAACATAGACGAACCTGAAACCATCATCTTTAGAAAAGGACATTCCAATGTCTTTCTTGCCCTCCTTGTACTCTTCGAAGAGCATATTTAATGGGTGACAGAAGTTGAATACGCCATTTGATTAACCATTCTTCGAAGACGTCAAAGAATGCTTGCAGTTTTTTTGTGACGTCACTGACAAGAGGTACTGTCTTTATTAAATTTATTCTATCTGTTTTCCTCATATATTTTTGGAAGCACTGTACAAATCTACCTCTTG
The DNA here is from genome assembly GCA_013235015.1 of Araneus ventricosus. Taxonomy (NCBI): domain Eukaryota; kingdom Metazoa; phylum Arthropoda; class Arachnida; order Araneae; family Araneidae; genus Araneus; species Araneus ventricosus. The sequence continues at coordinate 24,912 of BGPR01020153.1, forward strand.
TGAATTTCTTATTTTATATTTAAATGATTAATCGTGCCCTTAAGAGGTCACATTGACTGTAAACCGTGAAGCTCACTAGAAATTTTAAAGAACAATGCTATTGTCAGGTATTGAAAATTTAATTTGCACCTCTGCATTTAGCATCAGCCTCAATGTTCTCGGAGAAAAAACATTTGCCTACTAAAAGTTTTTTAAAAAAAATCGCCAGGTTTGATTTCCGATAAATCTGAATATTACCAAGAAAGAAGAATGAAGCTAAAATAAATCTCGCCTGCTTTCAAAACGGACCCGTTGAGATCCTCTTCCCCGGAGAAAACGGATTATAAAGTAAATAAATCCGTAGAATTCCTGCGATTTGTTCTTGCTCTGCCGCAGGAATGGAATCGGGATAAATCGGATCGAAGGAAAAAATCAATCACTGCGGAGGGGGAAACGGAAGAAATTCTCCCCTTTCATCACGAAACTCTTTCTTGAAGCTGGGACAAGAAAATCTACCATTTTTTCCAGTTCATCTATCTTTGGTGAGCTTTCGTTTATGGCTGCTTCCAAGATACGGTCTTGTAAGATTTCACCAAATCCTGAATGGATGCAAGAAATTCTCGGAAATTTCATTTTTATAGAAATGTATTAAATAGGATTTATTACATACAAAATAATGATAACTATATATATGTTTATACTGTAGAATTTTTCTACGTACGAACTTCAGATACTGTTTTTCGAGTGTATCAGTAATTAATACTTAAACTAAATATCGAAATTTAAGTTTAATGTATATATTTCAGATTTTCATTGTCTTTAAAAAGGAAAAAAAAACTTTTTCCGTCATTTCTTAAAGAGAAAATCATAATTTTCTTAATAATGAATGATATTATTACTTCAGAACAATTAAAATTAAAAAGCAGATCCTAATAATAACTATAAATTATAAAATACGGAAACAGCACTCATCTCATCATGAGGAAACTATTGTATTGAGATGAACAGACTATAAAAGACCACAATTGCTTGGCGTATATGTTGGGGACGAGATATATTCATTGCCAACAAACTTACACACGAATCAGGAAACAGAAAAATTGCCTGGATTAAAGCAAATATCTTCAGTGCTGAAGGCTGGATGAAAACTAAAGGCAGTGGATCAGTTCGACTTCTTTTCTTCATGCTGTTTTATCATACTTGATTGTTCCTTTCCTGTCTTCTTGTAGAATGAGTACTTTTATGACATTAAGCAGAAGCTTTATACAGAATTAATCAAGTGATTAAGTTAAGGTATCCAAACACGTTGAAAAGTCGATTTTCGGCCAAAATTCCCATTTTTTAATTTTTGATGATTTGGATAGTTCATTCATTTACCTTTCTAAAACATATTTACTTTTGTCGGTACGTTCATTAGAAGATGAGATATTAGTTGTTTTATAACAAACCGAAAACCGGAAGTGGGCGTTTAATTTACCGGAAGTGGGCGTTTAATTTACCGGAAGTTGTCATTTAAAGGACAGAATCCTGTCAAAAATCCTTTTAAACTGCATTTTTTCAAGTTAATATGATGTTAGTATATTTTTAGGAATTTTTTTAGAGTTTAGATACTTAATTTAAGTGTGTGGCAAAACTAAAATTTGATTTTTCTCAAAACTAGATGTTATACATAATTTTCACACTTCAAACATGATAACTCAAGATATTATCATTCGATTGTTCTGAAATTTTGTGAACACTTTCTTCAAATGTGTCTCTAGTGAATGTACTAGAATAATGTATATTGTAGCAATGGTTTTTTAATTATGGTCTTTTATCTGAAAAATGACATGAAAAATTTGCTGAAAATCTTATAATGATTGTTCGATTAGCTCTAAAATTTTTATTTATGTTAAGATTCTAGTACAAGCACTAGTCCTTAGTAAGTAGTTTATTTTAGTATTAGTTTTATCTGAATTATTACAAAAGTTTGACCTCTAGCATGTTTGAAGTTTTCGGGAATTTCTGCTGCTTTTTAGAGGAAATTCCCAGATTTCAGAAGATTTTTGTAAATTTATAATAATTTATGCTCAAAAATCATACTCTAATATTAATCTTTATTAAATTCGAATCTAAAAACATATTTTGGTGTTTCTATTTCACAATTTAAAAAAAAGTGCTCCGAACGTGTTCGGATACCTTAAAATCAGCCAGTTACTTAATTTTTCTACTTTCGACTCCTGTATAAGTTTTCAGGTTAGGATATTTGTTTTCGCAACGAATATCTTCGCAGAAATGACAAAGTCAATGCTCCATACAAGATGTTTTTGTCAGGTTTTTGCTATTCACAGCAGAAAATGTAACATCTCTTTTACTTTCTGAAATGCCATTTTTATCTTTTGACTTGCATTTGTAAGAAAATGCATTAGAAGAAATCAGATATCTTCCCAAAGCACGATGAATAGCTTTTACTAATAAAATTCCGCTGCATTTCCAAGAATTTTATTTAAGATTGATTTCTCCGTCTTTTTTTATATGGGACTGTTGAAAATTTCATCACATTACTCATGAAGATATGCCCAATAAAAATAAATGAAAAAGATAGTTTGTAAGTAATCACTGGAATATTACAAAAGCTATTGAAGTAAAATATTTCTCGTTGGGAGTGAAACAGCAAATCTATTGTAATAATAAGATCATTTGGTTTCTTTAAAAATGAATTTATGAATAGTCTTTTAATGCTAACAAATGCACAAGAGTATCTTCAGAGATCTTTGAAACTCTCAATTATTCCGCAAACAGTACAAACGGTAGAAACCGCCAATGGTTAATCAAACATTTAATTTGCATCGATAATGTCTCACGATCTTCATCGCAGAAGCTTTTGGAAAATAAGAAAATCTCACTTAACTATTATGAATTCATTACTTTCCAACAAGAAACAGCGAAGATTCCCCAAAAGTCGGAACGAACCATGCCTGAAACAATGTAAAGATAGAAATAATGCCCCTCTCATTAGGGAAACATTTTTGAATTTGAATAACAAATAGTTTTCCCTAATCGAAGCCAAGGAAACTTCTACCAGTAATTAAATCCCTCAGAGGAGCTAAAGTGCGGTGCGTGACACGGGGTTGTTTTGCAGCCGCAGAAGACCAGGGGGTGCAACAAACGATTCCATAACTATCCTTTCTGAATAATCATTGCGAAGAGGCATTCTCCAAACAGCTGTTTGGGTTTCCAGAGTGGAAGTGTTCGGAACTCTCGCATGAATAATTTCGAGTTTCAAGACTTAACTAATGAGCTGAGGCATGCGGAAGACGGAATGCTCGGGATTTTGCTAAGACCGTTGAAT
>BGPR01020154.1:0-28220 GCA_013235015.1 Araneus ventricosus
TGATCATTGAACTATCAATATGAAAAAGATTATAATAAAAACGAAAATACAAGCTTTTAAAATAAACTCAGGGGACTGCAGCTCGGCAGCCCTAATGGGGGAGCCCCCATTGCTTGCGACTGCATTATTGCGTCGGATATCATTGATGAGCATGTGGAAGAAAATCATCTATCAAACTCTGAAATAGAGATCAATGACATTTAAGACATTGGGGATTTATCAGATGACGAATCAGATAATAACGAATCTAATTATTTTATGAAAATCATTTATAAAACGAAGACTGTTAAAGGTAAAAAAATCAAGAAAGTTTCGGTGATTCACAAATGAAAAAAAAAAAAAAAAACAATCTTCGTTGAAAAGTTAATTTTCGAACCCCCCTCGTATTATTAATTTTGGAAAATTTCACCATTTCCCAAAAATTGCGATTAATTGTACGATGAATTTTTCTAACTAATAATTTTTCAACATATTTCTGGAAGATTGCTAATATATGTATGATTGATTCATTCGTAAAGTTCATAAATTAATATGTAAGGAGAAACAGAATTGTATAAGGGTACAAATTGTATTTATAAGGGATGAATAAGCAAAACGAATCAAAGAACGATTGTCGAAATGATTGCATTCTTAGGCATGGTTTATCTCTTATGAAGCAAAAGGATGGGGGAGGGGGTTAAACTAAACCTTCCAAAACCTACATTATAATAGTAAATGTGAAAAACTAAAGTACTTGGGTGTACTAAGCATTACTAATATAATAGCCCAGATCTCTCGGTAACGATCTGACGTCACCAACAATAAAACTCGCACCGTAGCACTGCAAGACGTTAAGCAACATTATTTCATTGTTAGACAACCTAAATTTCAGTAATTTAAAATAGTAATTATAGATCTAATTTCAAATTTAATAGCTCTGAAATAGTGAAATAAAATTTGCTATCCATTGATATAAAATTTATCTCGCTATGACCAATAATTCACGAATTTTTTTAATTAAATTAATCATATATTTCAAATTAATTTCCGTTTTCCAATAGAAAGTTGTAAATTACGTTAGTGGTTTATCATACGCGCGATATAGTTTGGACTACACGATGTATCTCATTATTTATTGCAATCGTGATGATATAAATTGGTAATATTTTTTGGCAACGTTCGACAAGCATGAAGTGCTTTGTAAGAAGTCTAAATAATATGTAAATAAAAAAATATTTCCTGTCATAAAACATGTTTATTTTATTTGTTTTCAATCAATGTTGCCGGGAGTTCTAACTATCTCAAAACGAAAATCAAATGAAAATTTGCTCCACTATTTTTTAGCCTCGGACTATTTGACTCAAAATTAGCATCTTCCAGAGTTTAACCTATAATTTCCTTTTAGAAATAGGTATGTGATCACGGATACTCAACTTCTAATCTAAATTCCACAAAATACTAACGTATTTTCCCCAAAAAATTTTGTCAGCCAAAAGCGTTAACGTTTTTAATCAAATAAATACATTAAAATAAGTCAGAAGCTCTTCTGGGTTATTATTTTTTTAAGACGATGGCTATTTTTGAAAGCAAATTTATATAAAATTATAGACTTAGAAGCACCTGTTGGTTTTTATTTATTCATTTATTATACATTGAAGAAGAAAACAAATAAATGTCAGATGTTGATTTAATTTAATGTGCATACAAGTGTGGCAACAGTGTATTCCTGCATACGCAGTCAAACTTCTTGTGCATACGTAGTAGACGAATTGAGTTCTATAAAGGCTCGGACATTATCTGTCGTCGTTCTTCTCTTTTAGTACTGCTCTTCTGGAACTGCTCTTTTAGCACTGTTATCAATTATGTTTTTGTTGACAATATCTTAATTTAAATATCATTTAATTTACCTTTATCTTGTTACGTTATTAAAGTTATTATCGTTACTATGAGTTAACTTCTTTAGCGTTTGTAATATATCCTCGCTCCTGCACGAGCCAGTTAGTACATGCAGTCCTGTTTGCGGTGTTCGTATCTTACAAGTTACCTTGAATAAATGGATGCAGTAGATAGTGATGATAACTATGTTAGTTTATTAACACCGCATCAAATTCCAAGGAGAAAGCTTTAAGCGTAACCTCCTAAACTAAAAATTGTATTGTCTCCTGACCAAATACACATTTTTCAAGGTTAATTTTAAGACGATAATCTTTTAACCTGCTAAAAATTTTTCGAGATCTATTTTGTGTTTCGCCAAATCCTCCGAGGCGACCAAAACATCATCGAGATAAGCAAAACAATCTAGACCTCTTCAAACTTGATCTGTAAACCTCTGAAATGTTTGGGCCGCATTTCGCAAACCAAAAGTCATTTTTGAGTATTCAAATAAACCAATAGGTGTTATAAGAGCTGCTTTGTGTATATCAGAAGTTTTTACCGGGATTTGATGGTACGCTTTAACCAAGTCAATCTTACTGAAAACAGTTTTACCTGCTAAATTATTCGAAAACTTTTGTATATGTGGGAGTGGATAGCGGTCGGGAATCGTGACAGCATTTAACTTGCGAAAATCCCCGCATATTCTCCAGTCTCCGTTTGGTTTTTTAACGAAGTGTATAGGGCTGGCAAAAGCACTCTGAGATGGTCTTAAAATCCCTTGTTCCATTAGTTTCCGAAATTCCTGTTTGAAAAACTTAAGTTTTTCAGGATTCAGTCGTCTAGCTTTGGAAAAAACGGGAGGTCCTTTCGTTTCTATACAGTGTTCGACATTATGTGGGATTTCAACATCTGCAGACATTGGAGAAAAAAGTTCGCGAAACTTGTTTAAAATTGTGTGAAATGGCGATTTATTAGAAATGAGAGTTACCCCTAAGGTATTACCGTGTGCTTTAACCCCTTTTGCACTCAAAAAGGTCCGACTATCAATTAAACGACAGTTTTTAATGTCTATCAAAAGTTCGAACCTCTCCAAGAAATCGCTTCCAATAATAGGATGCGAAACATCAGCGATTAGAAAACACCATGAGAATTTCCTCCTTAAGCCGAGGTCGAGGTTGATTTGTTTAGTTTCGTAACATTTGATAGTTGAACTATTTGCTGCGTATAAAGTAGTATCTTAAGCAACCCTGTATTTTGTCAATCGTCGTGGCAAGCAACTCACGGCTGCACCACTATCTATCAGAAACCGGAAACCAGTACTTCTGTCATACAAAAATAAGCGACTATGATTATGGCCTCCATCCGTTGCCGCCGAAACAGACGAGCCCTTCAGTTTTCCTGAAAATCACAGGGACTAACGCACTTTGCAGCTTTTTGGACAAATCTTCGATGATACCAACAAATTCGTTTAATTTGAGATTTACGCGAATTTTATGTGCTTCTAACACGGGAATTGCAATTTTGTCTACCTCTGCTTGATTGTCTAAATCTGGGACGAGATATCAGCTTAATTTCTGCACGCAATTCTGCTATTTCGTCTATAAACGATTGAATTAAAGAGTTATCTGAAGCGACGGCATTATCTACCGTATCAAAATGTGAAATTTCGTTAACTTTATCGGCAATTAACGATAACCCATCCAAATTATCGTTTGAAACTGACAAAATCTGCTGAATTGAGGTTGGCAGTCTCTGCATCCAAATAGTTTTAAAGACGTCTTCACTGAACTTTTCCGCAGCTAGATTTCTCATTTGCTGTAACAACCGAGATGGTTTCTTACCCCCTAATGGACCTTATGCATGTGACGTCACATCCTCCAACACGTGACCTGCAGGCGGCAGCCATTGGTCAGTCTTAAACAGCTGACTCAAAACTGCTTTTATTTCTGAGTCACTTATAGGCCGATCATTTTGTTTATTCCTCCACAGCTGTGTTTCTATACACTCGAACCCAAATGGTGCATAAGGTCCATTGAAGGACTTGTAAAAGTACACGCAATTTAGTACTTTGTGATTGTGCAAAATAATTCAAAATCCGAGTTTTAAGAGCATATTTGTTATCTGCCGGTGGGTTACAAACTATATCAGAAACGTAAGAAAGAAGCTTGGAATTTAAAGCTGCTACTGCAGTATGAAATTTAGTTTCATCAGTGGAAATACTGGAAAGTCTAAACTGAGATTCTAGTTGCAAAAACCACAAGTCAGGGTCAGTTTCCCAAAATGGAGGTGCACGAAATGCAACATACGCTAATTCGGGTTTCGTACTCTCAGGTCCGTCAGGCATGTTGAAATCAGAAAAAAGATTTGAAAAAATTTTCCAAAAAAGGAAATGGCCAACGCACAGGCAAGCGGATGACAAGCAAACGATCAAATCACGGATCCAGATTAATAAGTGGTCTGAGAAGCAGTAGAAAACGTGGTTTACTCACCCATTTCAAAAAATAACTCTATAAAAATTTTCAAAGTCCACAGTCAGCCAGAACTACAGTTGCATAAAAAAGGTAATAGAATCATCGGTATCCTGAGATCACGTCCGGGTCACCACTTTAGGAGGTTACGCTTAAAGCTTTCTCCTTGGAATTTGATGCGGTGGTTATAAACTAACATAGTTTTTATCACTATCTACTGCATCCATTTATTCAAGGTAACTTGTAAGATACGAACACCGCAAACAGGACTGCATGTACTAACTGGCTCGTGCAGGAGTGAGGATATATTACAAACGCTAAAGAAGTTAACTCATAGTAACGATGACAACTTTAATAACATAACAAGATAAAGGTAAAGTAAATGATATTTAAATTAAGATATTGTCAACAAAAACATAATTGATAACAGTGCTAGAAGAGCAGTGATAGAAGAGAAGAACGATGACAGATAATGTCCGAGCCTTTATAGGACTCAATTCCTCTACTACGCATGCACAAGAAGTTTGACTGCGTATGCAGGAATACGCTGTTGCCCCACAAGGTTCAAATATCACGCTGGTACAAAAACAATTTTTTAAAATGTGGTTTCGAAAGGAAAACCACCGCTACTGAAATGGTAAAACAGCAAATGATTAAACTTCAACTAACACAATATATTGCGTATTAACTCTAAACATGCTTATAAGATATACAGGAAGGAGTCATTAAGTTCAAAAACGCAGTTTCGATATATAGTCGATATAAGTTGTTATGAAAAGCAGTAAAAATTATTTTAAAGACTTCTAACTCCAACAGTTAGTTTACTGATATTTTGATAACTGGTTTATATCATGAAATAATTAATTAGACATTCTAAATGTCTGAAATAGTTCTCCGAAGTAAATGTAATAATAAAACCAAAGTTGTGTCAAATAGAAATATAAATAAAAACTGGATTACTTTCCAACTCCTAAGTTTCAAGATCTTTTAAAATAGACTGACATATTATAAAAGGTGATATTCCCTCTCAAAAGACGAAGTACTTTTATAATTAGTGACAATGTAGTTTTATCTACGAATCCCACCTTAAACATTTGCCGGAAGACTCATACTATGAAGTTACGTTATATGGCGAAAAGTAAAAGTGAGCTCTTATTAAGAAAACAAAATCCCCCACTTTTGAAAAACATTAAATAATACTCATCCAGCAGAAGCCAAACAATAACTGAAAAAAGATCAAAATTACAAAAGAAGTTCCCTCATCCCGTCTCCCGAGAAGGGGGTGGATCATCCAAGTCTATGACCCCCAATTCTGGTATTATGTATAACATAATACTGCTCCTCACTCAGAGAGAACTTCCTAGTTTGAGGACGAAACAACAAAAATAACAACGCATGTGCCCAGAATGCACATCCGAACGACTACGAGACATTCCCCATCACCCCACGACTACGATCTATATCAACAGCTCGATCAGTGAGTCACAACACAAATAAGAAAAGAATGAAGTGGAACGAAAGAGCTTCAAATCGTTCGATCAAACGAAAGAGCCTAAAGAGTTCGTTCGCGAACGTTTTGAAACGAACGGGTCAAAATGGTGAACGAAAGACTTTCAGTTAAATCTTTCAACTGAACGGGTTTTCCCGTCACTAGGGCGAAATACAAAGGCTTTGATATTAATCCATACCAATTGATAGGACTAATTTGTGTTCACAATCTCGGATATAAAAATCCAAGCTTTAAATAAAAGCGCTGACAGCGAGAGCGGCAGTGTAAGTTTGTTAATCTGAAAACTTTAAAAAGAAAAATGTTGTATTAAAATAGTGGTAAAACTCTTATTATCACATTATACGCATCTCAATAATTCGTTTTATATATGTCCTTTAACGCATAATTAATTTTTGGGAAATGATTACAGATTTCAATGATTCTAAGGCAAATGTATTAAAGCAATACTTACTAAATTATACCGCAATAAAATTGTCAGTCTTTCAAATCAGCCTCATTCCGGGATTATCTCTAGAATGGTAAAAGTCAATTTTACAAGAGAACATGGGGTCGCAAGCGCAAAGGGCGATCACTACAGAGGTTTTACAAATGTAAAATTAATCAAAACTTCTTCGAGAATTCAAAACTCCTTTTCGTATCTACAGAACTGCACTGATTCCATTCTTCTTAAACTTGAACAGAGTGAAATTTGTGCTATGAAGAGAAGCAAAGAAACACCCACATTAAAAAAACTACTGAGTTTTGGGAAGCACAGAACTTAAAAGTATTTTTTTCCAACCCTGTAAATTCGGCATGTCCAATCTTATGTAAATCTTACTTTAAAGAAAACCAGGACGCCATTTTTTATCTGCTCATATTGAAATCTACAGATATAATAGCAATTTGATTGTAAAAATAGCTATAAAATCAGCTGTGAATAAAAGACCCTCTGAAGACTCAAAAAATACGAGTAATTTAAAAATGACAATGGTTTTCTGTTACCAGGTTTTCTTTAAATTGCATGAAAAATGTGACGAAACTCGTTAAAAAACTCTACAGTGCAGAACGTTGGAGCTAGAGATTCCAAATCTGGCCTACAGTTGCTTCTGAGGTTAAGATTCTTCATAAGAAAGATGTTTTCGAAATTATATTTCAATTTTCAATTAATTGAATATTAATCCAAATAATAAAAATTGTCGTCAAAATCTTCAAAGCATGTTATAGCACAAAAAACTATTTTTACACCACTTTAAGATTGAAAAGATAAGATTTAAAGTGATGCCAATTTTATTTTCATTAATTTTGATCGTTTACAAACCGAATTCATTTCTAGGTTAATTTTTAATTACTTTTTTGCATATTTCATTTTCTAATGCTTTAGTTTAAAGTTATCGATCATTAAAATAAGAATAAAAAAAATTTATACATGTCTTTATAATGTTCTCAATTAGGAACATTGGCCACTTCTGATCAAGCTCATAACACTAGACATACAAATGGATAACAGTGATAATCAGACTGAATAATAAGCAAAGTATTGTGACGTCAGTTGAAAATTTATGAATTTAAATGAATAAAAATTATTTTTTGCGCAAAAAATGCAGAAAATGAAACTTTATAATTGCATCCTAAGGCATTCTGGGAAGTAGTTCGAACACAATCCCCATTTTGCACTCATTGCACTGCAATCTTCTATTTTTACACATTATGCATATTTACCTGAACTATTGCAATAAGGCAATGACCATTACTCTTCCACTGCGTTACACAACCGGTAACGTTTGGTCGTATTTGAGTCGGTCCTATTTTTATCCCATCAAAAGGGAGTTAATATCTCTTTTGTCGATGGCAACGTCTATTACCAAACAGAACCGGAAGCCTCCGCCATGTTAGGCATAACTTCAAAAGCCTGTAACTGTATTCGTTGTGATGCAAAATAACTTTTTCTCGCAAAAAATAAATTTAAGACGTAGAGTTCACAATATTTCTTAAAATATAATGAAAATTTGGATGAAATGATTCAAAAGAGAGTAGCTAGAAATGAAGAAGACGGCTTATGAGAGCCACACATAGTTCAAGTCAAAGTAAAGATAGTTTAAGTCAGAGACTTGGGTTTTTCTAAAAAAAATGATTGAATCAAAAACTTGCAAATAAATTTTATCGAACCTTTCCCTCAATCTAAAATTCAGTAATCTTTAAAATTCCGAACTACGATATAAATGGCAGTTGAAAAATGAAAACCCCCTGTTTCGCCTTCCAGCCGTGCGTTACGATCAAGGCATTGCTCTTGGAATTCAATGTTCCTGGGTTCGGTCCGTGGGTGTAAACCTTTTTCTACCAGTGCTTTCACTCTTCATTATTACTGTCTTCTGCGTCCCATAATTATCTCATTTTAGTATCACTTTAATCGATTTATTTCTAATTCTTGAAAATTAAAAACTTCCAATAAATTTGTACACAATTTTCTTACATCATCCTCTTTGCTCCATGACTAATATTTTGAATAGTTTAAGTTTCAGGTAATATTTTTCTAAAACTTATGGGAAAATACTTTTTTTTTTACTAGATTTCATTCCTTTTTCCCTAAAATTTATGGGCAAATAATTTTTTTTCTAGATTTTATTCCCTTTTCCATACATGGTATATTAACCGATAAATTTAAAATAACTCCTAATGTAAATTCCATCTATCCAATTTACAACTGTTTTAAATTAAGAAAAGAATAAAAACTTTTTTTTAGAAACACTATTTCATTTGTGTACTAAATAGTAATTTTTTTATTAATTATTTTGTACATTCTACTTTTTAATTTAGAATTCATTATTATAAATATATTTTTTTTAACAATTTCTTCTTAAATTCATAAGCAGATGGCACCACTGGTGCAGTACAAAGAAATAACTTTTTATGCAAACGCATAATACCTGCAAATAACGTTCTATTCGACACAGTGCATACAAATTACGTTCGTTCTATTAGCACAGTGCCTACGAATAACGTTTTATTCGAACGCATTGTACCTGCAAATAAGGTTCAGGGCCAAAAAATTTTGTTTCTTCTTGATTAAGGTGAAAGCATTGAAAGGAAATCAGCTTAAATTTTTATGTATTAATAATATTGTGTTTTTTGTGGTCATAGTGCTCAGATGTCACACCACAATCTCTTTATTAATAATATTAAATCTAATTTGCTTTTCGAATTAATTTTTAGAATAATCTTTAAAGAAAAAAATCTTTTTTGAGGCTAAAAAATTTTATTTTGTGCTGATTTAAGTTAGAGCATCAGAATCAATATAAAGCTGATTCATATATATAAAGATTTTAAAATAATTGTGCTAGGACATGTAGTGTCTACACTGTAGCGAGCGGAGTGAGCAGAGGGTGTAGCCCCCTAGTTTTTTATAATGTAATTTTAAATTATCGACGAAACTCCAAGAAAAATTAGTTGGCTACATTTCCTGTGAGTTGCTGTATTCAATAGCCATCCAGAAACAACAACTATATTTAGTACATTTTGGAAATAAAATAGACCACCATTTCTTTGTGCGAAGATGTGACTGTAGTTTCTCACAATTTATGTAGCTGATCAACCCCACCCCAAAATCAAATTTATGAATCAAATTTTTTTATCCTATGAATACCGTTTTCTTCTGAGAATAAGAAAATCTTTCTATTAGCTGGATTGGAAGATGAAAATATTAATTACGAGAAGTAATCGCTACAGAATTATCATTTTGGTAAACATAAATAATTATCTGACACATTTATAATTCCTCCCTCCAGATTATACAGATAAAAGTGAATTTTCGTTGCTAAAATTAAAGTATCAGTCTTTTAACAAACAAAGGGCATTTATTTCTTTACCTGAATAATAAAAGAATTGTCCTTTCCAATTTGCTGTCAGTGGCAACTCATAATAGAGGGATTCCTTCTTTCACAGAACAGTAATAACTCGCTAATCTTGAAATTGGAAAAATGGAACTTTAATGAATTATAAATTAATATGCGTTTTTATTTATATAATTATACAGGGTGATTATAATTAAAGTTGCGTTTTCAGAAGGCTGTAAAAAAGAACCACTTGTCAGAATGACCTGATATTTCATCTGAGTATACGTAAAGCAATGGGAATTTGTTTCGCGAAAGGAAAAAACAGTTCAAAAGTTAACCAATAGATGCCGCTGTGCTCGTGATAAAATGCTGAAAAACGATTGCTTTAAAAGGTATGCTAATTAAAAGACGTGACATGCGCAACGCACATTACACTTGTGATAAAAAGGCAGGGCACCTGCAGTTCCTGTTATTCTGAGTTTGAGAAGGTAGTCATAACTCTATCTTTGAGGGATCGGGCTCTGCTTGTGAATTTTTTTCAAGAACGGTGACTGACTGTGGGGCAATTGCGTGGAAGAAATTCCGCACATTAAAGTGTTTAAGAAGCGGCTCTGGTCCGATGACTGCATTCGGTCTGAAGATAATTGTTAAATTCGAAGATTTCATTTCACGTGACTTGTTCATTTGACGTGACTTGTGGAAGAGGGAGGAAAGCAATTGCTTCGACGTCAGTGGAGGATGTGAGCTACAACATTGCAGGAAGCGTCAAGCAGTGCTTTGGGAACGTGCAAACTTTTTCCCGAACTTTAGACATGCATGTCAGCCCTGCTCGTAAAATTTTACGAAACATCCTGGAATGATATCCATTCAAAATTACGCATGTTCAGCAGGTGGTTCTTGCTGATCTGCCAAAACGAGAAGCTTTCGTCTGCAATTTCTTGCTCGAATGGAAGTGCACAATGCATGGCCGTGGAACATTTTGTGAACAGACGAAGCCCACTTCCATCTCCAAAGTTCTGTCAATACTCAAAATTACAGAATATGGGCAAGAGAGAATCCGTTCCAAATGCAACCATTGCCTCTTCATTCTCAAAATTTCACTGTGTGGTGCGGGTTTACGGCAGCATTTATCGTTGGCCTTTTCTTTTTTGAGGAGAGTGGTCCTTCGGGTTCTATAACCTGTACAGTCAATGGGACACATTATGAATCTCTTACGCGCAACCAGCTCATTCCAGCACTGCAATAGCGCGGATGTGTGGATAGTACAATTTTTATGCAAGATTGCGCTCTTCCGCACATTGCTACACTAGTGAAGCAGCAGTTGAATCTGCATTTTGGAAATGACAAAATTATCAGTCGCAATGATCACCAGACCTGAACCCTTGTGACTTCTGGCTGTGTGGTTACACAAAAGATGTGTAGGGGGCTCCGATTGCGACCTTAGCTGAGTTGAAAAATCTCATTACGCAACACATTCACAATATCACCACTGAAACTCTCCGATCTGTTGTGGAACACGTTGTTTTGCGTTTTCCGCTCATAGGAGAAGACGGTGGACAGCATATTGAACAGTTCTTAATCAAGTCGAAGCCGACTTCCTTTTCTTGATGGTTTCATCACTTTTTGCTTCTTCTACGGTTTTTGGCCTAGCGACAAATAAAAACCGATTTCATTTTTCCTTTTTCTACGGTTATTAGCCTAGCGACAATTAAAAACCGATTATCCCCTATCCGCTGTGTCGCCACCTTTTCCTGGTAGATGGGCTTTGAACAAAGAGTGCCACAACAACATGTCAAGTCAAAATTAGCATATTTTTTAAAGCAATCGTTTTTTAGCGTCTTATCACTTGTACAGTGCCATCTATCGGTCAACTTATTAACTATATATATATATATACATATTTGCTTTAGCAAAAAAAATTTCCATTGCTTCACGTATACTCAGATGAAATATCAGGTCATTCTGACCAGTGGTTCTTTTTTTACAGCCTTCTAAAAGAGCAAATTTAATTATAATCACCCTGAAGTTTATATGACATAGTTTGTATGTTCAGTCGCGGAAAAAAAAGTAGCCACCCAGCATTATTCCGCCGCTGTTCATTTTATCTTAAAACAAAAGGTACCAATTTTCAGGAAATAACGTCTACTAATAGATTCTAAGGTTGAAAATATTAGAAGGGGTCGTCTACATATTTATAATTGCACTAACTTCAAATTTACAATGGCAACACAACTTTTTACCAATGGATTTCAAAACAGCACGAAAAATTATGCTCGGATACCACATTTTATTATCCAAGCTCGATAGCTTTTGAAATTATAAGCAAATAAAACTATGAGTCTTCATTGCTAAAGTAAAATTTTGAATTCTTATTCATTTCTTGAGAACTAATATAGTTTTTGACCTAGAATATTTTTGTAGTACTTGCACTCTTATACTTTTGATTTAAAAATAATTTTGAGCACATGAAATATTTTATGATATTTGATGTCCAAAAGTTTTTGTATAGCGACACTTATAAATTTTAACAATAATCTATGTAGATTGCTATTCTTTAATCCCATACAAAATTTCAGCTTATTTATGCGAATAGTCTTGAAATTATATTACATTTTCTATTTTGCTGTAATCCGATCCACTTAAGGGAACGTCATATATTTCGAAAACGTTATAATTATTAAGTATAATCAATGTACCACTTTATTTTATAAAATTTAAGCATATAAATCTTTAATTACTTTATATTAGAATATTATAAACTAAAATTCTATAAATTAAAGTGGTGGAATATTAATTCGATTTATTTTTTTACTCATCAAATTTTACCGATTGTAAAATGTAGATCATTGCTTTCAAATTAAAATCTGAAGTGCGAACTAATTTAAAATGCTACTACCGATACTTAAACGCAAGCAGAGAACTTTAAAAAGTAAATGTGGAGACTACTCCTTTTATATTGATTACACAAAATGTCACATATCTTCCACTCTATTAATGATATATTAACCAAAATTAATATCCTAGGGTATTTCTTCATGAGAAATTTATATATGGTATCAAAAAAGAGGCCTGCCATTGAAACTTTTGAAGTCAGTTACTATCCGTTTACTGGATTATTTCATTATATAATAACTATCTTAAGGACTTCCTTTACATTTTTCACAGAAAAAGTGATCAAATAAAATAGGAGGTAAAATCCAGTCAGATATTTTCTTAGCTTTCAACAATGTTAGAGAAACGCGCAATTAAATATTTGTTTAAATAATGAAAACGGTTTGAAATGCGTTGCAACAATGAAAAGTATTAGTGTAAATTATGCCAAAAAACATGTTTAAAAGGTTATTAAAATTAGAAAATAAAGTTTGCGGCAACTTATTTGATATAATTGAAAATGTAATTTTTTTCATTTTGAGATGGCGTAAAAATGGTTTTGCTGCTTTAATGTTTTCGGGAGTTATTAAGGAAAAACGGAATTTCAGATGCGAATGAATGCAGAACTGGCATGACTTCGTTTTTTTCCTTAATAGTCTTGATATTGTTTGGCATTTTTAGGGAAACCAATCACAATGGTCAGAATAAAGTGAAATTTCGTTTATTTTTTATTTTCGAGTTTTAGGAAATCTCGCCGTTGCCTCAACATATTTTTTGCGTTTTGATAATGTTGCTTTAAGGCTGATGATATTCGGCTGAAAAATGTCGACAACTTTCGAGTACATTCACACGGAGCGGTTTCAGCTAACGCTGCAACTCTGAGACGACACTTGATCCGTGTTCTTTCAAGACGCTGTTGTCACTGGCGCTGCAAAGTTGCGTAACCTCTTCGTGGCTTACTCTTCTTCGACGATTACTCTTCGTTTTTCCCGCCAGTTCGGCGCCTGCTTCTATTTTAACAAGAGACAATGTTCACACGTTTTTATTTTACGAAACGTTTTCGGCCTATGTGGATGGCAACTTTTAAATCCGAATCTGATCTTGAAGGTAAATAAAAAACTTCTAAGTTCTTACTTAATTGAAAACTTTTTCCCTGCATTCATACCGTATGCACTGATATTATTAATGTTTACAGCATTTATTTTTTAATTAAATTGAATATGTTTGTATCGGTTGAGGATAGGAATGTAAAATCAAGCTACATTTTTTCATATTTTCGCGATAAACGTTTTTAACATATTATTCCAGAAAAATAATTCGTGCACTCTCTTAAAATTCAAAACTTAATTTTTCCCATGATGTAAATTTTGATGTAGAGTAATTATTTTGACTTTATTTGAACAGAACAGTTAGAGAACATATGTCGAATTCTGAAAAGCAAATAGACAATGAATTTGATATTTGTGAGTCCACCGATTATTTATAAGAAGGCTGAAGTTAAAAAATCGTGTAGTAAACAGTAAGATAAGTAGAATTTACAAATGGTGTGAAAAAGAACATAGCAAAAATATGAGCACTTTTACAGATCGTCATACAATTACCCAAAAACTTTGGTGAAGTAAAAGTTGTATAATCGTTTCAAAATTCTTGGAAATGCTTATCGGTGAGATAGATCATCCATCAATAGTTATATCCAGGAGAATTCAGGTAATTTTGGACGGGAAAGTCAAACTTGGAAGCACAAGCATTCATTGATGTTCTTCAATTTAATGCGCTCCCCAGAAGAAATTTTTCTGAAAATTATATTATTAATATTTCATATTCTGTACAATAGTGCAACAAATGTTTTCTATTAAAGTAAATGTAATTTTCTGTGCGTTTTGTTGAAAACGCACGACCCAGGGCCGAAGAATCCTGACGCGTGGAGAGGATACCTATCATTGGTTCATTTAACCTTCTTGTTGCCACAGAACACAACTGAAATATAATTATTATTTCAAACAATAGGCCGACCAGCATTTTTAAAAAATTCCACACAAACATTAAATGACAAGCAGACTTAATTTCGAAATTAAAAAACTTATCTAAAATTTCTTCTCCGCCAGTAATGTCAGTTCTGCCTTATACATTTAATAAAACTTTCTGTATCAATATCTGAACACGCACTGATAATACTCGCATTTCTAGTAGAAATGAAATAGAGAGAGAAATAAAAAAAAATAACCAGTTGATTACTATTGCAATAAATTTAAACAATTTATTATTACTAAAATAAATATCAATTGCGTATCAAGAAAATTTATTGCAAATCATTAAAATATTTGTTCGCAAATACAGAAGTAATTGAGAAGTAAAAGAGAAACCGTACAATTTAAATAATTTATACAATGCGGAGAGTTCTATAAATAAATTGAAGGTCCAAAAAAATAAAATACCATAATTCAAAGAAAGCACCTTTTGGTAGATCTTAATCTTGATGAAACTTACTTTTCTTACTGGCAAGAAAACTAAGAAATATTTCAAAATTCGTCCGATTTTAGCTCCGTCAAGTGTAGCTACCTCTAATTCAGAGGAAGCAAATGTTCTTCCCAATACATGCCAAGAAATTCCCGAACCTTCTGATAATGAACAGATAAAAACAATAGTGGAAACACTGCATAACCATTAAAATGTCAACAGTGAAGATCCTACAACATCCTTCTTGACTTCAGCTCAAATGTTGCGATGGTCACGAAATATAAGAAATCTATCCCACTTAAAATTCAAAATATTGCAGTCAAACACCTTCTAATTAACTCAATTACTTATTTTCTAAATCATTTTAATATGTTTGAATCTAACTTATTATCTGTATTCCTGGAAATCGACTACTATAATCATGTTTGCTGTGCCAGAGCAAGAATTAAGACTGCCTGAAATTTCCGATCTATCAACTGTTTAGTTCACTTGACGAAATCAATGAAATTTCTTCCCGATTACTCACACTGAACAATTTGTTTTTAGAAAGAGACACAAGACAATTTATGTCTTGAAGAATGTCTAACTCGTAGCATTGTAGCCTTGATCGTACGTTAAAGGAATACAATAATACACAATTTTACGCCTCAGACAAAATAATAAACAATTAAAACTCAATACTCAGATAACACAGTTTTCTGCACATCTCTTTAAAGGTAATCCTGTATACATGATGCATTGCTTGCGTTTTAAAAGGACATAGTTTACTTATGGGTGAGTGAAGCACATGGGTTTTGATATTTCTTCCATATGAAAAGGTAGTACTAATTTTTGTTTACCAACCTGGATAATATCCAAGCTTTATAAAAAAAATTTTTTGTCAGTTTTAAAAAAAAATTGTAAAAGTGTGAATTAAAAACTTTGAAATATAAAAATTCTCTTTAAATAGTGGTAAAATTTTTATAAACACTATGCTTTCGTTTTAGAAGGTCATTGTTTCCTTATGGGTGAGTGAAGCACATAGGTTTTGATATTTCTTCCATATGAAAAGATAGTACTAATTTTTGATTACCAGCCTGGATATAAATGTCCAAGCTTTATAAAAGAAATGTTTGGGAAGTTCAAAAAAACGAATTACGAGCAATTGAATTAAATTTTTTAAATACAAAGAGTTTTCTTTAAATAGTGGTAAAATTTTTATAAAAACATTATGCACAACAAAATGTTTTGATTTATATATGAGTCGCTCAGAAGCAAAAGAGGTTGACTTAAGTCAGAATATCAATTGAGGATCCGAAATGTCTTCTACGTTCTGAAGGATTGGTCAGGCTCATGGTTTTTGATAATTTATCCATATCATATGATAATTTGTTATGAATAATACTATCATATTGATATAAGCAGCTCGCATATGAAGTAATTTATGTTTACCAGCTCGGATATGAAAATCCAAGCTTTAAATAAATGAAACCACCATTAACAGAAGTCAATTGCTAGATATTAGTGATAAAAATTTAAATAAGAAATATTCGCATTAAAATAGTTGCGGAACTTTTATGACGCATTTTGCACTTCTAGAAGTTTGGTTTTTATCTGCGCATTTTAATGTATAAACTATTTTTGGGAATGATTACAGATGTGAATCATTTTACGGCAAACTTTTTCAGGCAATACTTACTAAATTATTCCGTAAAAACACCAGCTTACAAATCAGTCTCATTCCGGCTTTATCTCTTTAGAATGTTAAAGTCTGTTGGTAACGCTGTAAATAAAAATATTGCAGAGAAGCAAAAATACACAAAAACACATTAATATTGAAATTAATATAGAGGATATTAATAAAATAAAGCATACAAACATAAAGGTTTAGAGCTGATATTAAAGACACTAAATTTTTGGGGAGAAACTCTCCGATAGGAAGACATTCCTCAGTATTATTACAAAAATTGTCGGATGAGTGTACGGTAAAAAGGATCCAAATGCAGTGTAACAAAGAATTACACTTTATTCTCGAATATTCCGGAAAATACAGATCATAGGTAACAGGAACTACAACACTTGCACAAATTTGCAACACGAACAGACAGCAATTCACTAATAAGAACAGCAACAACACTTTCAATACCGATCGGCGTCTAACAGCTTACTAGATCGCACAGCGTATAAAACTCCAAAGAGAGATTCCAAAGATCTTCGCTCTCCAAAGGCGATACCACTTCATCAACACACAGATTGCTCTGTGGTTCAAGCACGACGTTTTTTATAATCAATCCGAAAGGCAGTGAAGTCACATGGAATCATTTGGACAGATGCGAATCTCGGCCCCTAGTAGAGATATCGAGAAAATTCTAGTATTTTTGAGATCCTACATTTGTCGCCAACATGGTCGCCTAGTTTCTCGCCAAGGTCGGGGGATCAATGAATCTATTTCGCCGAAACTCCCATACATACCTCTGTACAACACTCTTCCTAAAAATAAAACTATGCGACTGGGAAGTGACTTGCCATGTTAATAACAGTATGTTCGTTTAGCAAAGTTTAGCTGTATACTCAGATAATCAGAACTATACTGACTTACATTGCATTGATTTGTGGTCTCGGAAACATAACCAACGGGTTCAACTGCAAATCATGCAAAACAAACTCCTTCATACCATAACTAACGCTCTTTGGTGTTTTAGGGCTTCAGTCATTCATATAGATTTAGAAATAGAACGAGCAAAGAAACAGTATCCAAAATTTTGCAGACTCATTTTTATGATGATATGCGATCTTTATTTTTTAACAAATTCGTCCGATTTTAAGCATTTTAGGCTGGAATATAACAGAAAAACTGCAGGAAGATAATAGAGAAAAATAAGGATCTCTTCTCCAGTTTCAGAACAGGGTACGTAACTTTGAACCATGGTCAAATGAGAATTACGACCAATCAGCTGGCTCTTCCTCTCTAAAATTCCACTCCAGAAAATATGAAGGACGTCTGACCTTTGATCAGATTTAGAGGACATGAGCTCCAATATACATGGCGTATATTCGGTAGAATCGGTCGGCTCTTTTATTGTCAAGATCTGTCCAAAAACATCCCTCGACTAACTTCAAAGCGGGATTTTAGTGTAACACAGAAGTAAATAAATGTCACTTGCTGAAGGAAGAACAATGATAGGTCAATCCGTTGCGTAATTTAAGAAAAAAATAGTTGAATGTTTGCTTTTAGTTCTTTATATTAATTTAAAAATCAAGACTTAACATGAAGTTGAAAAGCTTCAAAGGCAAAGCACACAAGATTTTTCAGATTTTATTCATTGGTAATAAACTAATATAGAAGTCTAATTAAACTAATATATAAATACAGTGAAACCTCTTCGAACGGCCACCCCTCCATAGCGGCCACCCCTCTTAACGGCCAATTTTTCGTGCCACGGATTTTTCGGCCCATAGACCTAATATTAAAATAACCCCTAGCTACGGTCGCCCAACCCCTCTGAACGGCCGCCGGGTGGGTTCGCCCATCCCATTTAACAAACGCATCGGTTAGAGATCTACTTTTTAAACTGAAAAACGAACTTGAAAAAATGGTTTTTTACCGAGAAGAGTAAAAACTTAAAACAGTCACAAAATATTCCTTTTTTCAAAAAATGTAAAAAATTATTAAATAAAGTACTATTTTCTCTTTAGATAAAAGTCTCAAACTTCATTTTAAATAAGAAATACGTGTCAGACTTGTTTATATTATGTATTATAGCGATTATCTTGTAATTGTAACGAAAACCCTTCAGAGCGGCCACCCCCTCTGAGCGGCCAATTTTTCTCGGAACGGAGGGGTGGCCGCTCAGAGAGGTTTCACTGTATTAGAAAAGGAAGTCGATATAAATTTTTTAAAATATTAAGCATTTTTTCCGGAAAAAGATGTGCCCCCTAAAAAATTCTTAATCTCCATAGTAAAGAAAACTTCTGCATGTACAGAATAGCAATAATAAAGAATAATGGTTTTCTATTGAATTAGAACGAAGTTCATCTATAGGAAATCTATCTCTTCGTCGTCCGTTCACCAACGAACTCAGTAATTCGAAAAGCATTAGGCAACATAAATAAGGAATGACGGCTTGCCTTTAAAATCGTAGATCTGTATCAAATTTTGGACACCATTGATTACAGGGAAAAGTTCCAAAATGCACACTCAGTTCAATAGGAAATCTGTCCCTTCGGCCGTCCATTCACAAGCTAACTCAGTAATTCGAAAAGGCAGCAGGCTACATTAATAAAATAAGGTATACTGGACTGACCACAAAAACATAGATCTATTTCAAATTTTGGAATCCATCGGTTACAGGGAAAAGTTCCAAAATGCACACTCATTTCTCTTCGCATTCTAGGAAGCTTAACACCAATCACGCCACATTGCTTAAGTTTACGAAAGCGTCGATGATGACTCCCCCTCGTTTTGTTTGTTTTATGTGAATATTTAACTTCAGCTATTTTCCTTCTCTTCGTTTTCTTGTTTTTTTGGCTCTTTCAATATTTATCTTTCATTATTGTAACTTTCCTTCCTGGTACTGTTACACATTTGTGAATATTTTGATTCAGTGTTCATCGGAAACAAAACTTATTTCTACAAAACTATATTTGCTGCCGCCAGAATAAAGGGTTTAACCCTTTCGCGCTCATTGGTTTCGCAGTAAAACCCCACACTGAGCATTTTTTTTACTGCACATGGGTGAAACGTAGCGTAGTTTTTCTTTCATAACTTAAGAGCTAGATATATAGGCCAACTTATATAAAAATTCTAGTTCAATACCATCAGTATTCACAAACATAATTGCATTGCAAAAGTAAAATTGCTTTTGATCTCTAAGAGAAGAATAATTATGAGGATTCCTGCACAAATTGATATGTTTTAAATTTGAATCTTTGAAAGTAATATTGAATTTCATAAAGGTTGAATATCCTGAATACTCAAGCATACTTATAAATTAAATACAGAATTTAAATTGCATTTCGACGATAACTTATTCGGATAGAAAATAGCCTGTTAACGTTCATTGATTTTTCTGTGAAATCACAAAGTCCTTTAAAATAAAAAATGCTAAATTTTATTTCCTTTACATATTTATGATAAGCTACATGTCTAATACTCATTTTTGAAATAAATTTAGTAATTTTCAAAATGAAACATGTAGTGAACTTGAAAGGGTTGAAGAGATTCTATGAAAGGGTTCATTTTGTTCTGAAGGTTTCGGAGCATTTCTCGTATCTCCCTTCCTTTTTCTGTATGCAGTGAGTTTAGTAGGTTTTAATTCTGTCTGAGATTTTACATATATGTATGCAAAGACGTTTTGCTTGCTCCCTTCGATTTCTCTGATCAGCTCGCTTCTCTCTGAGGATTTTTTTATTTTTGTGCAAAGAGTTTATAAATTTTAACTCAAAAGTGGCAACTAAAATTGGAATCAAAACCAAGGACGGAAAGAGGAATCCGTTAAGGTAGCTATTGTAGGAAAAAAATTCTGTTTTTAAATCTTAAAAATTAAGAATTGTATAATTGAATTAATTATTATTATCAAATTTTAATTATTTACTGATTAATTTGTATTTAATTAAGTTATGATTATTTAACTTTTTTTAATTAAAATAAATTCATTGATTAAATTTTAAATAATTAAATTATGTTCATTAAAATTATTTCATTGATTTAATTTTAATTCGTTTAATTTTAATTAATTAAATTTAATTTATTAAATATATACAAAGTTGAATCTGGGAATCTGTGAAGGATACAGTGGAAAAATTGTTTTTCGTATTTTCACCTTAAAAAATTGCTATACAGTCAACTATTGCAGATTCAATCAATTTTTTAACTGAAAGCGTTTTGCCCTCTTCACAACATTGCCAATTAGTCGGGTCCAATTTCCTTGACTCTTTGTCTTACAAAATATGTCAACCTAACCGCCCTCGCCAATTTTCCTCGCCATATTTATAATTCTAATTTTAATTGTAACTCCGAACTCTCAAAAAAATCTTCTTAGCTGCATGATTATCATTGTCATTTTGGATTTCATTCTTCGATGGTATAAGACCTTCTAGATTTGAAATTTTATGAAAGTCTGGGTAAACCCTTAACTCAAGTTTGGAAATGAAATGATCAACTATATATCACTCATCTTAACTTATATTTTGTCGTCTTACTTGTCACCTTTCAATATTGCTTCAAAGAACATTTTCTCTAGTGGTTTTCTTGCTATGTGAACTAGGAACCTTCATTTCACTTCTAACTTAATCAGACGCACTTGTGTCCAAAAGCTTAGCGTAATTCGTAAAATGCAAAAAATGTGGAATTAATACGGGTACAATGGTTCGAAATCAGTTGTGGAGAATTGTGGAAGGTACAATCGTAGGTATTCACGTTTTACAGTGAAGATTCGATAAAACGCTTTTAGGGGATGACCCAGGACATGATGAGGATGAAAATGATTTGGACTCACACCGTTGCACAGAGGACTGATAATGATTTGTACTTTTATCAATAATTTTGCTGGCCAAGCATCTTCTCTTTTTAAAACTTTCAAATCTAGCCTATTTATGACCTCATATGGTGTTATATGGTGCGAGACGTTTGGGGAAAAGAACATTAATTTTAAAATTTAAACAATAAACCGTATAAAAATACCTAATAATACCTAAATAAACCTAATCTTATTCGACGTCTATAGTATGCTTTCTCTTTAAAAATAAAAAAATATATAGAACAAATAGTTTAAGCTACAGCTAATAAAATAACGGAGAAATTTTTTTCCAACTATTTTTTTTTGTACCAGAAAAAAAATTGAAGAATATTCCTTGAAAGATTAGGCTTTTTAATACCGTGCCATAGCTGAAATTTATGGATCTTCTTGATTCTTGCAACCATCTATTATTAAAAAAGAAAGTTTGAAATGAATCATAAAGGTATTATTTTCCATTTTAGTTGAATTTAACGGTGTGAGAAGCGAGTGAAGTTATGTGTGCCGTGTAGTTGACCACTGCGCCGCAAAGGATTAAACATAGGTAAATCGAAAGGAATAATACTCGATTATACTCCTCAAATAAATGAAATATAATTAAAAAATTATACTCCCTCCACCTCATTGAATGTAACATCGGTGAAGTCAGATATCTATTGTGGGTCCCAAATGTCTTCTTATATTCTGAAGGATTGGTGAGGCACTTGGGTCTTGATAATTTATCCATATCATATGATAGTTCATTAATTTGCGATTACCAACTCAGATATAAAAATCCAAGCTTAAAATAAAAGAAACGTTTATATTACAATAGATCAATCGCAAGGCTTTTTTTATAAAACTTAAATAAGAAAATTTTGCATTAAAATAGTGGTAGAACTTCTTAAATTCATTTTGCACGTCTAATGTTTGGTTATATCGATGTCCTTTCAAGTATAAACTATTTTTGTTAAATGAATGCAGATTTAAATGAATCTACGGCAAATTCTTTCAAGCAATACTTAGTAAATTATTTCATAACAAAATTGTTAATCTTTCAATTCAGCATCATATCGGCGTTATATCTAGAATGGTACACGCCATTTTAATACTCCTGGCCCGTGAAATCTGAGCGAACTTTTTCCTCCAATAGCTGCAGACACGACACTGTCTCGGAAAAGAAACTGGTTTTGTTCCTACATTATGCGATAGAAGAAGACAAAATAATAATTAAAAACCGCCCAGTGGCGGCTCGTCCGTTAGGGCTGCGGAGATGCAGTCCATTCTGAAATTATTTTAAATTTTGTATTTTCGTTTTTATTCTAATTGGCTTATTTTTCCACTTTAAGAGTTCAATGATAATCGAAAATTGCAAAAAGTAATAAAAAACGTAAATAGAAGACGGAAAATAAATCAAGAATTAAGAGAGACAAACCAGAGCTGCAGAGAGTTTTGCACCTCCTAGGATCGAAATTTCGAGAATTTAGAAACTCGGAGCTCTGAGTCAGAAGAAAAAAGCAATCCTTTCTCCCATCGTAATTGGAACCCAGTGAGCTGCCTCTCCAGCATCTCTCTCTTGGCGTGAATACTTCATTTGGCCTTTTTACTTTCTCGTATACGAAGTATACAAAGAGAAAGTATTGCAATCGTCAAAAAATTCGAAATCGAGATTTTGACGAATTTCCACGTTTGAGACCTCCCAGAGTCCGAAAAACACAACTTTTGAATTATGTCTGTCTGTGAATTCGATAACTCGAAAACTATTAGAGCTACGGTGATGAAATTTGGTATATGGTCTTTACACATCCTCTGCAGGTTTCTATCAAATTTTGGACAAATTCCGTCATTGCGAGGTCTGTCTGTCCGCGTTTATGTAAACACTATAAATCAAAAACTTGAATAGCTTGATAGATACAATTTGGTACACAGTTTTATCTTCAGGAATGTAGACCCGTATAAAGGTTTGGGCCAAATCCGTCAAAGGTTGGACTGCCTGTCGGACTGTATAATCGCATACTTGTAGAAATTATATCTCCTAAACACTTTGGCTTAGATAAATAAAAATTGGTATGACGGTTGCTAACATTAATTATAGATCTGCGCCCAAATTTCGTTTCTATCGGTTGAAAAAATTCGTTCAAATTGAAAATTCAATTTTTTATACTTGCGTATCCGAAATAAACTCTGCGCATGCGCAGGCTATTAAGCAATAGCGAACGAAGTCTTTTTCTTCTCTTTTCCTTTCATTCGCGCACGCCCTCACATTAGCGGAGCTTGCTAGAGTGTGATAGAAAATAAATATTGCTAAATTTTAATACAATCGCATCGCTTTCAATTTGATTCTTCAACTAAATATTTTACAATCCCTGTAATCTACAATGAAAAACCTTCTGATAGTCATTGCATTCTGGGTTACAGTAGGTTCTAATTTTTTACACACGCAGGGGAATGGAAATCACAAATTTTTGAGAAGTATACAAGAAAGTTTAGGGGAGGCCACTCCCGCTGGTTTCACTTTCATTCAGAAGTTTTTTAAATCAAATTCTGTAGGAGTAATTATTTGCTCCTTTATATATTTCTGAGAGCTGACTACGAAGATGCTTATTAGGGTGCTGAGGTTTGCCACCAAAAGATTTTGTTGGAATTTTAATGATATCCCGAAAAACAAGAAGCAAATTTTCGCAGGTTTTTGCTTATAACTTAAGAACTTTAATATTGTTTAGTATATCGTCATTATACAGTAAATGTTTAGTATATCATCATTATATAGTAGATTTTTTGGTACATAATTATTATATACCAAAATAATCAGAATAAACTTTTCTACATCTTAGGTCTATGTAACTTCTGCCGCTCTGCTTGTTTCTGAGCTGACGAGCCGCCTCCCCTTGGAGCCATAGGAGCTGCTCAATTACTTTCCGGCCTCTGTATTACCTTCTAAATACGGAGGAAACTTCAACGATTCTCATAATGGAGATTTGAAGAAGAGCCTGAAGAAAGAGCAAGTGAATTATCCTATAGGTGGATATCGGAATTATTTTTAAGTTGAAAGTGCTGTATTTTCTTTGTTTTTATACATATCTGGCGATTATAGATAACTAGCATTCCCAGCGGCAAACCCCGTGATATCCGGTAAAGAAAAGTTTTTATATTTATTATATTAGAACCAAATATTAGTTGCCATATTTTAAAAAATACTATTTTGAAGCCACTGAGAGAAAATGTTTCAGAATATCCATGAAAATCTGCAAAATTTATCATGGAAAATAAAAATTTTGTTACTCATAAAAATATTATGATGAGCCAACTGTTCAGTGGCCTCAATAGTTACAGGCAAGGAGTAGGAGAAAATGTTCTAGTTCTAACTTATAGAGAGTCAGTAATAAGCCAATACCAAACCGATATATTATTTGGATGTAATGGATATTAAAAATAAATTGTATTAAAACATGAAACAGAATTTCCCATTTAAGGCGAACAACAAAAAACTATAACATTTTTAAGAAACGATATTTAGAATGCATAACAGTTTATATTAAACAGCATGTATATTACGAAATAAAGGAGAAAGTGAAATACCTGCTTTGAATTAATGTCCAAAATAAGGTTTTTTATAACTCAACATTAAGAGTAGGAAAACATATGATTGAGAGATTAGGCGAAGCGATAAAATTGGTTTGAATTTCAAACCGTCAATACCCATCGGATGCGTTCTCTACTTGGCTTTCTTGTAAAAAGACACAGTAATGCAGATTTTGTATTTAGCTTCGTAGTCTTATGAAAAGGATCGTGCATGTATGTATGCATTATGCACCTCTTTCTTTTGACCAATTGGTCCAAATTTCGGTCAACACATTTACAAATTTAGTTCACCTCCAGGTACGAAATGTTATTTATCTGTCTTGCTTTGATTTTGACTTATAACATTCACATACGCACGAATATACAGATTAATACTCAGGTGGGTGCGCCTATGTGAGACACTTAAAGCAATACATTCATATCTACTCCAAAATGGAAATTTGGGAACACGGGAAGGAAAAAACAATCGCTTAGGTCGAAAACCAATGGAAGACATCATAGCGGCTTAGAAAAGCTGGATTTCCAACTGAACCAAATTCCAGCACTTCTTATTCACATTCTAAAGATGGGAGCCAGATACGAGGGTAGCGGCAGACGGAACGATTTGACTAGACTGGGACACGGCGACGAGGCTACCTTGTTGGAAATCCCCTGAAAGGTGGGAAATATGGGGAGCGAAGAGCGCACTTTGGAGCTTCAAATGAATGACGTGCCTGATTTTTCGAATTTAATGGGTGGAAAAAAAACAGTGTTGGGGCAAATGCAATGGACTACAGCATGGCTTAAGACGAATTTCGTTTTATATATTTTTACCAAAGAGCGCTGTGACTGTATGACCTTGGTCATAGGCGGCTCGTCCAGGGGCAAGGGGGGAGACTGCCCCCTCACTTCCAAAAGTAAAGCGGTCTTGCCCCCTACTTTTCAAATTTCAAAATTAACAACCCGAGAGGACTGCACACGTAGGTGTGGGAGAATCATACCTGCCGTAACGATGACAACGATACGATAATAGCAGGGTAAGAGAATTCGCAATCCAGACAAGGTTGTTTCTTTATTATGGGATTCTGCATGTTTGGACCGATCACCGTCAGAACAGGTTTCTGGCATGTTTCTTCGCGTTCGCGCTACTCCCAGGTGTAAGGATCGCGTGAGCATTTCATTCTCATATGCGGATTCGAAGCAGTACATTGACAGTGCAGACTAAGTTTTTCTCATATGGAATCTTTATTTGTTTCATCTTTGTTTTTGAAATGTTTAGAAAAGGAAAGCGGCTTGAAACCTAATCTACCATTACTTCATGCTTCCGTAAGATTTCAGTTGCGGAAAATGCAGGTCAAAACATGCTTAGTCATTTGAGAGAAAATGAAAAATGTGATGGTTTCATTTTCAAGGAAACTCAGGATAATCAAGATCATATGCCAACGTCAAGTCTCAGTGCAAATAACTTGGATTCATGTCACAAGATGTTAAATCGTTCTATCGAACGGAAATTGCTTTTCCAGTTATAGATGTTGCTTTAAACACATTAGACGAAAAGTTCAAAGAAAACGAGTTGGATACTTTTCTGTTTCTAAAAGATGTAACATGTTCCGATCCAACAAAGATTATAAAAAATGCGTCAATTCAAAAAGTCACTGAAACATATGATCTTGATATGGAAAAAATAAAGGGAGAAATACATATTTTTCAGAAAATATTCAAAAAATACATGACTCTTTGCCAGAAATATCCACGGAGATAACAGAACTGAGGAAAGATGCAATTTTCTTGTTGAAACGGAACTCTGTGATATATTTCCATACTTGACAAAACTAATCCAAATTCTCCTTGAGGTACCATCTCAACTGCATCGTGTGAGAGAAGTTTTCCATGCTTAAGATCTTTAAAATCATACCTTAGAAATAGTATGTGTCAAGAGAGGCTTTCTGCACTTGCTGTTTTGAAGATCGACTTTATTAAAGTAATAGAACAATTTGCGAAAAACAAAAATCGCAGGCTATCTTTTTTCTAATTTATAATACGGATGTATATTTTATAATATAATATCAAATAAATAAATTTATAACTGACCTACTTTCTCTGTGTTTGGGAGTACGCCGTTTTGTGATGACATCATTGACAGATTCACGAGTTTAAAGAAAGAAGAATTGGCTTAATAGTTAAGTGTTTTATATTTTTCTCGTGTTATTATTTCATAAGAATTAAAATGGATCTTTGAATTGGAAGGAAGGAGTCTACGGTGGCCATCTGTTCCAATTTTTGAGGCCGTGACCCAAATTTTTTAGAGAAGATCATTTAATAATGACGTTAAAATCCAATAATATAGCCCAATTTTACAAAAAAAGCATCTTTAGAAGCGCCCTACCCTCCCACACACTCGCATCTCTTGTGACACTCACCCCACTTTTTTGGAGCACCAATCACCTATGACCTTGCTTATTCTTCCTGATCGTTTCGATGAACATTTGGTCATAATTTGAGGTGTTAATAGGTGTCTGAGAATTTGTTATTTGTTTTTTAGAGATACGCGCGATCGGTTACGGTTAAGTCTGTAAAATGAATATAAAACTGATTTTTTTGTTTTTTATATCTCAATTTCAACTGTTTAATGGTTATTGCATTATTTTTACAGTTTTAAATTACAAATGATAATATTTCAGATGAAAAACAGACAATTCTACTTTTTTCTCTTTTCAATACATTCATCTAATTTTCTAGTCATTTTATATTGTTTTTCTGTTTTAGGT
This sequence comes from Araneus ventricosus, assembly GCA_013235015.1. Classification (NCBI taxonomy): domain Eukaryota; kingdom Metazoa; phylum Arthropoda; class Arachnida; order Araneae; family Araneidae; genus Araneus; species Araneus ventricosus. The sequence continues at coordinate 27,772 of BGPR01020154.1, forward strand.
TTATATTTTTCCCCATTCCTTTTTAAATAAATTTTGAAAAATAATTATAGTTATAAACCTTTACCATATTACAACCTAATTTTAAAAATTTCCCTTTCAAAAACTGATCTTTAGAAAGAACGTTTTTAAAGAATAGGCGTGACCTTTCTTATAGGTATTGAGGGCACGCAAGCTTTAGGAGACAGAACGCCGCCCCATGTCCCCGTGCCTCATGCCATGACGGCCTCCGTACAGGTTGAGTGGACATGGGACTGCTTTAGGGGACAGTGAAACCTTTGACTTATTTGGACTAGAATTTGATACATATCTAAAGTTACATCCTATAATTGAAAATATAGTAAGGGTGGTACCCTGCTTTGTTTGAAGGTTTGCTAAATTTGTAAAAAGTGGCAATAGTGAAGCCCTTCTGAGATTTCTAGCAAGCTATATTTGAAACTGTAGCAACGTTT